>JAQQSZ010019329.1:0-10387 GCA_028646595.1 Phalanger gymnotis
TCCCGGCTTTGAAGAAACCCAGATGTTTTGTTTGGGGCACAGTCATGGAAGGAGTGTTGAGACTCTGAGCAAGTTGTAACTGCCCCCTGGATTTGTAGCCCAGATAGATGTTGGAGCTTCTCTGGTAACTATGAATTGTGATTTGAATCAGACAAGTTCTGTCTGTTGGTGTTTGTAAATTCTGTTTGTATTTGTTCTGAAGTTCAGGTTGCCGGCTTTTCCTCCTGAACTAAATAAGTTATGTTTGTATGTGTGATTAAAGTGAAATTGTTAACCCCTTAAAGTTATTTTCCTTAGTAAAGCAAATCAAAAGAACCTGTGCTGGCAGCTCTTGTTACTGATCTTGTTGGGTCTTTCACCCCACAAAAGCTGCTAGCCAAATTGTTGCTACAATATTTTTGAAATGATGCCTTTATTAGAGACACTGGCTTTAAAAATTGTTTCCCTGCTTTCTGCTTCCCTTCTAATCTTGGGTGCATTAACTTTGTACAAAAACTTTTCAATTTAAGGTAATCACAATCATCAATTTAGTATTTCATAATGTTTTTTGACTTTTGTTTGGTAATTAGTTCTTACATTCTCCATAAATCTGACAGGTAACTGTTCCTTGCTTTCTACTTTTCTTATAATATCACTCTTTATGTCTAAATTGTGCACCCATTTTGACCTTATCTTAATATATGGTGTAAAATGTTGTTATATGCCTAGTTTGTTCCATCTTGTTTGCCAGTTTTCCCAGAAATTTTTGTTAAATAGGGAGTTCTTATCCCAGAAGCTGGAGTCTTTGGGTTTATCAAACAGTAAATTACTATAGTCATTGACTACTGTATCTTTTGTACATAACCTATTCCACTGATCCACCATTCTATTTCTTATCCAGTACCAAGTAATTTTGAGGATTGCTGCTTTATAATATAATTTAAGATCTGGTACAGCTAGGCCATCTTGCCTTGCATTTCTTTTCATTAATTGCCTTGATATTATGGACGTTTTGTTTTATCCAGATGAATTTTATTATTTTTTTCTAGTTGTATAAAATAATTTTTGGTAGCTCAATTGGTATGGCACTGAATAAGTAAATTAATTTAAGTAGAATTGTCATTTTTATTATATTAACTCAGTTTACCCATGAGCAACTGCTATTTTTCCAAGTATTTATATCTGATTGTATTTGTGTGAAAAATGATTTGTAACTGTGTTCATATAGTTCCTGGGTTTGTTTTGGCAGGCAGACTTCCAAATATTTTATAATGTCACAATAACTTTTAATGGAATTTCTCTATCTCTTACTATTTGTCTTTGTTAGTAATATGCGGAAATGCAGATGATTTATGAGTTTTTTATATCCTGCAACTTTGCTAAAGTTGTTTCTTATTTCAAGTGTTTTTTTTAACTTGATTCTCTAGGATTCTATACCAAAACATATATATATCCATCATATATATCATCTGCAAAGAGTGGTAGCTTTGTTTCTTCTTTGCCTATTCTAATTCCTTCAATTTCTTTTTCATCTCTTATTGCTAAAGCTAACATTTCTAGTACAATATTGAACGACAGTGGTGATAATAGGCATCCTTGTTTCACCCCAATCTTATTGGAAATACCTCTAGCTTATTGCCATTACATATAATGCTTGCTGATTGCTTTAGGTACATGCTACTTATCATTTTAAAGAAGGGCTCCATTTGTTCCTCTGCCCCATAATTTTTTTTTAATGGAATGGGTGTTGTATTTTGCCAAAAAGCTTTTTCTGTATCTATCTAGATGACCATATGGTTTCTGCTAGTTTTGTTGTTGATGTGTTCAATTGTGCTGATACTTTTCCTGATACTGTACCAGCCCTGTATTCCTGGTATATATCCTACCTTGTCATAGTGTATTATTGCTTTGCTAATATTTTCTTTAAAGTTTTTGCATCAATATTAATTACAGAAATTTGTGTATAATTTTCTTTCTGCTTTGGCTCTTCCTGGTTTAGGTATTAACACCATATTTGTATCATAAAAAGAGTTTGGTAGGATTCGCTCTTCACCTATTTTACCAAATAGTTTATATAATATTAGAATTAATTGTTCTTTAAATTGTTGGTAGAATTAACTTGTAAATCAATCTGGTCCAGGAGATTTTTTCTTAGGGAGTTCACTGATGGCTTGTTCAATTTCTTTTTCTGAAGTGGGGTTATTTAAGTATTTTATTTCCTCTTCTGTTGATCTAGGCATTTTTTGGTTTTGTGAATATTCATTCATTTCATTAAGATTGTCAAATTTATTACCATATAGTTGGGTAAAATAGTTCCTAATTATTGCTTTAATTTCCTCTTTGCTGGTGGTGAATTCACTCTTTTCATTTTTGATACCGGTAATTTGGTTTTCTTTTTAAATCAAATTAACCAAAGTTTTATCTGTTTTATTATGTTTTTTTTTCATAAAACCAATTCTTAGTTTTATTAGTTCAATAGTTTCCTTAATTTCAATTTTATTAGTCTCTCCTTTGGTTTTCAGAATTTCTAATTTGGTATTTCCTCCGGGATTTGTAGTATAATTCTTGATTGATATTGAATTATCTGTTTTGTTTTGAATCCTTGTACACTTTTAATCTTTTAGCTTTCCTTTGTGAATATTAATTAGGGGATGATGAATTTCTGATATACTTTTATTTTCCAGATTCTCTTCTAAGTATTTCTTTTCTATTGCTTTTACTTAAGTAATCGGGTGTTTGTTTTCTACTCTGTTTTCAAGTTAGTCATTGCTGCAAATTTCTGCTATATTTCTAGAGGACTGCAATAGTTCTCTCAATTGAAAAATTTTTGTTTTTAATTTATAGTGTGGTGGTATTTGACATCAGTTCTTATGAATATTCCTAAACAATCTCACTTTTCTTTCTATAGTCCTTAGAGTGGTGATGGGCACTACATAAACTTTGAATGCAGGTCCTGAAATGTTTCTACATTCTCTTTCAAATATTATGGAAGAATATATTAACACATGATGGGTGTAAGAGATTCCAGCTTTTTTCCCATTTGTTTTGATATATATATATATATATATATATGTATGTGTGAGTGTATGTATACATACATATATATGCACATATATAATATATATACACATATACATATATATGCACATATATAATTAATATATATAATATATACACATATACATATATACACATATATATATACATGTATACACATATAATCTATATCATAAAATATAGATTCATTCAAACTCATAAAGACTTTTTAAATTCCATTCTAAATATACCCACCTTTCCGCCCTCACACCCCCTAGAATCATTTAAGATATTGACATTATTTTTGCAAACTATTTTATTATTAGGTAGTAATTCTAGGTGTTGCTGGGCATAGAATTTTGTTGACTAGAGGTTCTCCAGCTTTTCACTCTCTAAATTGAAGTATCTCTTCAATTTCTACTTTTACTTCACATAATTTGAGTTTAGAAGTGAAGCTATTTTCTTAGAATTGTTTTTGAACAGATCATCACTACATTATTGTATCACTTGGAGCTAAGGCTATCATTGACCAAAGTCCCTGTGATGTCATTAAACAGCCTATATTGCTAGAGCCACTTCTAATTTTGTAATGACATAGTACTGTTGTATAAGAAAAAAATCCTACCTTTGGTACATTTCATGGATGCTTTTGGTCTACCACTTTATCTCCCAGTGATTAGCACAGTTCCTGGATGATAGTAGATTCTCCAAAAAAATATATTTATTTATTTATTTATTTACTTATTTATTTATTTATTGTCAACTCAGTCATTTACAAGAGTCAGATTGGCCTATGTTTCAGTTTTGTTTCCAGGACTTCACAGCTACTATAGCAGTTTTAGGACACAAAGTCCATACTGTACATTCTTGGATTGTATTTTTATACTTTGATGTTGGCCTCCTCCAATAATAAAGAGAGCTAGTGTTTATGTAGCACTTTAAGGTTTGCAAAATGCTGCACATGTTTTTTTCACTTGATCCTCACAGAAACTATGTGAGATAAATGTTATTATTATCCCTATTTTACGCATAAGGTAACTGAAGCACTCAGTGTTTATGTAACTTGCCTAGTACAAAACAGCTAGTAAGGATCTTGTGATGTGTTTAAACTCAGATCCTCCGTACTCCACAACCAGTGTTCTTACCTACTGAATCACTAAGTTGCCCAGTCACAACACATTCAAGCTTTGTGTGTGTAAGGGTAATTATTTTGTACGACGATGGCAATGATGTATATATCACGCTTTAAACTGCATAAAGCATTTTAAAAATAATGATCTGAATATTCCAACAGTTGTATGAGATAGGTCTTATGGAAATTTTCCCCATTTTAAAAATAAAGCTACAGGCTTAAAAAGGTTAAGTGACTTAACTGTGGATGAGTAATTAATAAATATCAATGATAAATTTTGACCACAAGCCCCACATCTTATGGAAGCTACCAGTTAGGGTAAAACAAAACAAATCAGCTAATTTGAAATTAGATAACCCTTGGTTCATTCATGACCAAATTGAGCCAAATATTTAACTTCTCTGAAACTGTTTTATTATCTGTAAAATAAGGAACATAATATTTACACTAACTACCTCCAAAGGTTGTAGTGGGGAAGAATAAATATTTTTAAACTTTTAATTTTTATGTAAATCTGAGGCATTGCTATCTCATTACTCTCATTTGTTTCAATGGTGTTCAAAGACACATGCTGTTGGAACAAATCATTCTCCTGGTTTTTTTTTCTTTTTTCTTTGGTTAAGTAATTTGGTATTAATATCATAGACTTACTAAAAGCATATTTGATATAACTCTAGTTCAGTGGTGGAATTCAAATAAACTAACAACCGATTTTCTGTGGAAATAAGCTGAGGTGCTGCTGCTGCTGCTGCTGCTGACTTGGGCGGTGGGCGCAGGCCCCAACCCTGCTAACAACCTGTTGGAGAACTCAACCTAAAATTAGGTACTGGTTCTCCCAAACCTGTACAAAATAGCTCAATCCCACCACTGCTCTAGTTATATAGAGAGCAAAAGATATGACTTCTTCTTGTTCCCACAAGATTTCGATCCCCTCGGTCAAGTCTCAATACTTATTTAATTCCTGTGTCAAAAACCCTGTAACCTAAAGAGGAGATAGCAAGCTGTTGCTCTTACTTGAAAAGTAGAGCGGTTAGGAGTTATCATTTTATCAGTCATTCTATGAAGTGCTTGCTATGGACGTAGGGAAAGTGAGTAGGGGTTTAATTTTAATCTACAAGGACGTACTAGGAAGAATGTGTGGAGAAGAGAGAAAGAAGGTAAGGAGAAACTTCTTTCTTCTTAGAATTACCTTAACTATCTTTTCATGAAGAAACAATATAAAGAGGATTTAATAAGATATGCACCTGAGACAAACTATTAAGAGTGAGAGCTTGACAAAAATAAAATATATTATTTTCCTGGAATGTATGGAGAGAAATGGAAGGAGAGTAGAGAGAAAGAAGATGCAGGCATCTTCTTTATGAAACTTTTATAATCCTCATCTTGCAAAGAGGTTGAAGAAGGTGCCTATAAAGAGACTTTGTTACCTTTAGTAAACTAAATTGTATGAGTGTATCATTTTTAGATGTGAAGAGGACATCTGCTGTCACACTGGAATTATATGACTACCCTGAATGTGATCATTTTCATATCTCAAATATCATAAACAGTTATTTGTTGATTTTATTGTTAAGATATTTTCTATTCAGTAATTTTAATATTTAATTCTAAGATATTTAGAAATTCAACATATAGAGAGTTTTAAGAAGTAACTTTTGGGAAAAGAGGTTTCTTCAATTTATTAAATAAATGAAGAACTGGTCAGAGCTTTTAGCTTGCTTGAGAGATATGTTCAAATATTATTAATTAATGGGAAAGTATACAAAAATATCCTTGGATTACCCTGAAGATCAGGATGATAAGACTAAATGTTAGACTGAGTCAAATAGCAGACTGAAGAGTAACTTACAAGTGAGTGTGGTTTTCAGTAGGTTTCTTAATCTTTGCTGCTCTTTGAAAATTATTGTTGCATATACTTTGGAGATTATGAATACATGGGGTGGTGACACTTATTAAAGTTATTTGATCTTATTAATCTTTAATGGATTAATGCTATATGTGAGCTAATAGCAGCAACAGTTGAGTATTTAATACAATTTATTGGTTGTGTCATGTAGGACGTTTTGAGGTTTATACACATAGGATGAGAATTTATTGTCTGTCCATCCATGAGAAATAGTGAGTTCCTGATTTATAATTCTAGTCATCAGGTCATGTCTTTCTTGGTATTTTGTACGAGCAACATTTTTATAGCCTGCGGTGATATCAGCTCCCTCTCACCCATCTCCATTTTTCCCCCTTCTCACTGTCCTTTCCTATATCTTTGCTGATTTGAGTCTCAAACTCTATGTGTATAAAGAACAAATTGCATGTCTTCCACTCTCATTTGACCAATTCAAATGAAAATGAGGTTCAAACAACGCTTGTTCCCCCATTCCTTCCTCATTTGTATAAAGTATTACTTACAAACCTCTACTATGTGAAATAAGTTCCCTTAGCTAACCTTCCCCTTTCTTCCTTAGCGTATCCTATTTTGCCTCCATTTCTATTCTAATATAAAGAAAGTGTTCTCAGGCTCCCCCCCCATCTTATTTGAATCCCTCTGTTACTCCTGATATCATCAGGGTTCCAAGGGGACATATATGATTTTCTATTATAATTTAAACATTTATCCTAAAATAATTCATAATCAGGTATAATAATTCAGGGTGCAAGAATATTAACATTCTTTCTTGAAGGGCTTAGCCTCAAACACATTTTTTAAAAATATGAAACTTACATTATGGCAACTAAGCAACATGATTTTTAAGTAACTGGATAGTATGTTCCCCTTCCCTCATCTCCAGACTCATACTTTGACAGAGGCTCAAGAGAAGATTGAGGAGAGAATGAGCAATATTAGCACTGTGGCCCTTAACACTTTTCATTTCAATTTAATTAAATAATTAATGCTATAAAATTTGCATTCTGCCAGCAGCTCTAGAACAATGAATTTTTTACATCAGTGACAGTGAAACCACTACAATTGGAATTAAATGCCCCCAGTGCCCAATGTGCTCTAAGAGGAAATTTGAAATGATATTTAAGGAGATGAAATTGGGGAAGATTGGCTGGACCAGACGAAATATATACCAAGGAGGCCCACCCCGGAGGCAGTACAATCTTGAGGGCATTCAGGCCTCATTTTACAAGAGTGGAAGAGGGGGGGAAATACCCCAAAATGATAAACATCATGTACCTTGTGACATCCAGAAGATATTAATAACTTCAGTCTCATGTGTCTACTTTTTCATCTTTATAAAATCTTAATGAGAATGATTTACACAGCCATTGAAGATATACTTGATGGGAATATGAGAAGGGAAAGAATGGATAATGTTTCACATATTTTTTCTGCAACAGATTACATCATTAAAATAGGTTATTGATGTATTTTGTCTTTATATAATGAATGTTTCAGGGTGGGAAGGAAAGAGAAACTATTGCTCTCCCTTGACTGAGTTTTCCTTTGTGACAAAATAATAATAATAATAATGCTTATGATTAAAATTATAATTAAGCACAATGATATGGTAACCATGATTAGCAATATATACATTCTGCCCTAACAGTAGCCTTGTCATGAGGAGGTAGATACATTTCATCATCTTTTTCCTAAGACCATATCTAGATGTTCAATTGTACATTGTTTGGATTATGTTTAGTGATACGGTCATTTATGTTACTAAAATAGTTGTGTAGTTTCTTTTAGGTTTTCTCATTTTATTAGTAGATGACATATAGTAGTACTAAGCAAGTCACTTCTCTCTGGGCCTCATGTTCTTCATCTGTAAAGTAACAATGCTGAGCTACCTTTTCCCCACTTGTGGATCTATGAAGTGTGATCCTATGAAGGAAAATGAAACAATACAAGATCCCACTGGATATCAACTATTGACACTGTATACCAACTATGGATTACAAATATGGATTTGACTCAGTCCAGCACACATATATACGAAGCCTAAAAGGTGTCTCCAAGAAGCCTTTTATACATATCTAAAGTTCATAAACACTCCTTGATAAATGAAACCCTAGAGATCATACTGTTAAGTGCCTCTCTCATTCTTAATGTCACATGAGGCATAAAAGAATGAGATGTCTAATCGAAGGGCTGGAAAGTGGAAAACTCTTCCCAAAGCCTTCCTTCATAAGATGACTCTGAACTTGCACAACTGTCCAGTTAACTGTACATTCTTCATCAGCAAATCTATTTGGTTTCAACTCCACAGAACTTGATGCCTCCACTCCAGGTTTGGCCCTGGTGGCCTTTCCTACCACATCTCCCCCCTCACTTTTCAGCTTCTTTTTGTGTGTTGTCTTCCCTCATTCCACTATAAGTTGTTTTTTGTCTTTTTTTTTAAGAGTGGGAATAGTCTTTCTTATTATTATTTGCATCTCAAGTGCTTAGCAAAGTATCTGGCACATAGGTCTGAGGCTGTATTTAAACTAAGGACCCAAAACTGTTATTTGATTATCCCATGCTCTTTCGCTACATAACAGCCCCTACTCCTTTGCCATAGTATGTTTTCTCCTAAGAAATCTAGGCCTACAGTCAGGAAGACCTGATTCCAAATCTATCCCCAGACGCTTCAATTTAATTCGAGTGTTTGTGTGTGTGTGTGTGTGTGTGTGTGTGTGTGTGTGTTTTATGTGTGTATCTATAATCTTTCTGTCTATATATAGAACTCTTTATAGCTCTATAGAAAGACATCTATATATCTGTCTGTATAGCTATAGAGAGCTCTACCTAGAGAGATCTAGATGGATATGTAGACAGATATACATGCACACATATACATATAGACATATCATAGAGAGAATAATAGAGATCTTTATGTCTAGGTGGAGAAATATTACATGTAGATAGATATAGAAATACACATATACAAATAAACATGCATCAGCAAGTTTATATATAAATACAGACAGAAAAAAGGGGAAGAGAGACTGAGAGATCAAGGGAGGAAACTCTTCCATCATTACCACTGCCTCTCAACATAAACATAATTACCGTTAGACACTGTACCCAAAGACTGAAGAACATGATATAACATAAAGACTGCTAGACTTGGAATCAGGAAGATCTGAACTTAAACTCATAAGGATGTGACCCTGGGCAAGTCATTTAACTTTTCTGAATCTCAACTTCCTCAGCTGAAAAATAACAAGAATAGCAATAGAACCTATCTCACAGGTTTGGTGTTGAAGGCCAGATGAGAAAATCTATATATCACTTTGAAAACATAAAAGACACATATATACATATATATGTGTGTGTGTGTGTGTGTGCATATATATATGTGTGTGTGTGTGTACATATATATGTGTGTGTGTGTGTGTGTGTGTGTGTATGCATGTATATGTGTATGTATGCAAGCTGTTATTGTTGTTACTCCAGTAGATGGGGTCAGCAGAAAGAAGACAAGGATAGAGAGCAAAGCCGAGAGATTGTAATGTTAAGCAGGGTGGGACTTTTTTTTTTACTGTTTCCCCTTTTGGAGCATAGAGGTAATCAAGCACCTGTGATGAGATTGGCCTTTGTTTCTTTGATTAAATCTGGGAGTCTTTGATGACCTGCTTAAGAAACAAGAAAGCCTAGTTCATATAGGTTTGAGTCTCATGGTTGTGACGCCTGAAGAAGCATCATGTGGTTTTGAGTCTCATGGTTGTGACACCTTTTTATGCCTGAACAGGGTATATAAACTCAGAGGTTAGCATATTGCCTTGGGGCTCTCACTCACTGGAAGAGTGTTGTGTGATTTGACCAGATGAGGCTCTGGGCAGCTGTTGTTAAGAGCCCCATGGCTTGAAAACCCAGATGTTGGTGCTTCCCTGGTAACTATATACTGAGATGATGGATTGAAAGCAAGAAGCCTGTCTACTGGTTTCTGTTATTTGATCTGTTGATGTTTTCTGTTTGTAATTTCAGTTTATATTATCTCTGAAGTTTAGGGTGCTGACCTTTCTTTTTTTAAATATAATTTATTTAATATATTTAGTTTTTTACATTGATTTTCACAAGAGTTTGAATTACAAAATTTCTTCCCATTTCTACCGTCTCCCCAACTCCAAGATGGCATATATTTTGGTTTCCCTGTTCCCCAGTCAGCCCTCCCTTCTGTCACTCCACTCCCCTCCTGTCCCGTTTTACCTTCCTTTCTTGTAGGGCAAGATAACTTTCTCTGCCCCATTGCCTGTGTATCTTATTTTCTAGTTGCATGCAAAAACATTTTTTTTTGTTTTTGAATATCTGTTTTT
>JAQQSZ010019330.1:0-10387 GCA_028646595.1 Phalanger gymnotis
GGTGGCCAAACCGTGAACTCTATCACCCTGTCCCCAGCAGCTTTTCCCACTAACTTTCTCTGTTGTCTTTGGTGTTTGTGGGTTGAGAAGTCTGGTAACTTCTGCAGCTCAGTGATTCAGGGCTCTAGGGCATGCTCTGCCCGGTTCCTGGTCTGGTTGGTCTGCGCCGCCCACACTGGGCTCTGCCCCCAGCTCCATGTGGGATAGACCTTACCCAGAGACCATCCAGGCTGTCCTGGGCTAGAGACCTGCTTCCCTCCGCTATTTTGTGGATTCTGCAGTTCTTCTCTGTTGTCTTTGGTGTTTGTGGGTTGAGAAGTCTGGCAACTGCCACAGCTCACTGATTCAGTGTGCTAGGGCCCACTCCGCCTGGCTCCTGATCTGGTTGGTCCAAGTGGCCCACGCTGGGCTCTGCTCCACTCCGCTCCCAGCTCTGTGCACGATAGACCTCACCCAGCAACCATCCAGGCTGTCCTGGGCTACAGCCCTGCTTCCCTCTGCTATTTTGTGGGTTCTGCAATTCTAGAGTTTGTTCAGAGCCATTTTTTATAGGTTTTTGGAGGGACCTGGCAGAGAGCTCATTCAAGTCCCTGCTTTCCAGCTGCCATCTTGGCTCCACCTCCCCCTCCCCATGGTGCTTTTCTAAGTACTTGTTTATTGGCTGTATAGAATACATGAAGAAGACTAATAGGTAATCAGTTGAGAGGGATAGGCTGGGGTTAGATTGGGAAGGGCTGTTTTTATTTTCCCCTGGAGATAATAGAGAACTGTTGGAGCTCCTTGAACAGGAGAATAACATTGTCAAGACTGTGCTCTATTCCCTATCAACTTTGGGCAGAACTGATTGAAGGAGAGAGAAGATGAGCCTATAGAGAGCAATTAGGAGGCTTTTGCAATAGTCTAGGACAGAGGCAATGAGGCTGTGAATGAAGACCATGGCCATAAGAATGCAAGAGACGATCAAAGAGAATCTTCAAGACCTGAGGCTTCATCTAACTTCCTGTGAAGATACAGGTGAGAAAGCAAGTTCACAACTGAACTGTCCAGCAGAATGAAAATCAGGCATATTTCCAGAATAAAACATTCTTCAGGTTGATGAGAAATCATCCCTATACCACCTCGACACGTTCTTCACTCTTACATTTCATATCCAGGTCTTATGTTGCAAAAAGATGCTTAGAAAGACTGTAAACTTCAGACTCTGAGAAAGGAAAATGTATAAATCTGCAGAAAATGTAAATGATAACGCACCCAATGGTACTTCTCACTCAGTATATGGTAACCTGCTCGTTAACCTTGAACAATAAACCACAATTCATGCTTATCCCCACAGGAACAGGAGAAACATGGTACCAGAATGCTAAGAGAACGCAAACAGCCTCAGTCAATAATTTCCAACCGAGATGAATGGGTAGGACCAAGTGACCAAATTTCCCTCTCACCTTTAAGGAGGAAAACTCAAAGTTTCTACTGTTACACAATTCTTCCTTTCATCCTGCATGAGAAGGAGATAGCAAAAACCATGAGCTTAACCTTCATTAGCTCATTTCTCTAGATAGATAATAATAACTATTTCTCTAATGGATTCATGTTTGCAAAGCACTTGACATAAATTATCTCAGAGAGTTTTCACTACAACCCTTTAAGACAGGTGTGACAGATGTTATCGCCATTTTGCAGATAAGGAAACCAAAGATTCGAAAGGGTAAGTGACTTATCAAAGGTAACACAGCTAATAAATGCTAAAGCAGAATTTGAACCCAAGTCTTTCCCATTTCGAGTCCACAACTACATAGGCTCAGTCAGATTACCTCAATGAGCTCCTCTAACTCTCATGTACGTGACAGTAAATGGAAACTCTCCCATAGAATGTAGGCTACTAGTGTCTTCCTTGCTAAGATTATCTTCTACCAAGTCTGTTTTTATGTACACGGTGTCACCTCCACTAAAATGTTAGTTCCTTTAGCACCGGGAATATTTTTGCCTTTCTTTGTATCCCCTGCCCTTGGCATAGTTCCTGGCATACAGTAGACGATAAATGAATGCTTTCTGGTCGATTGTTGAAGAGGACTGGTTAGGTTTTTTTGGTCTTCGCATCCCAAGAATCACACACAATGTGTTGTACATGTTAAGGATTTAAAGTGCGTGTAAAACTGGGGCATGGGGGCTATTTGTTTACCGGAGCTAGAAATCCAATGAAAACTTCACAAGAGAAGCATCTAGCATTTCAGAAAGTACCCAACACGCTTCCTGAGGACCTTGGGGTGTCTTTTTTTCTGGGTCCTGCAGCTCATCTCCAAGCCAAAAGATCAAATTTGGATCCAGTGATTCTTTTCTACTGGACACCTCAAAAGGAGGATTGGGAAACCAAGGGTTAGAAAGATTAAGTGACTTGGCCAGGGTAACAGCTAATAAATACAAAGGAACAATTTGAACCCAGGTCTTCCCAGTTTTAAGTACAATACAACACAAAGCCAGTCAGATTTAACTCGATGATCTCCTTCAATCTTAAATCTATGATCTGTGTACCTGACAGAAAGATGTCATCTTAAAACTCAACATATCCCAAACTGAACATATCATCTTCCCCTCCCCAACGTTTCC
This sequence comes from Phalanger gymnotis, assembly GCA_028646595.1. Taxonomy (NCBI): domain Eukaryota; kingdom Metazoa; phylum Chordata; class Mammalia; order Diprotodontia; family Phalangeridae; genus Phalanger; species Phalanger gymnotis. Next base: position 2,605 of record JAQQSZ010019330.1, read on the forward strand.
CTCTTCCTAACTTCTTGTACTCTCTAGAGGGTTGCCATCTTCCTAATTACCAGGTGACTGACTCACAGCCTAGGTGTTCTCCTCAATGTTTCACTCCCACTCACATCCAATCTGGTGCCAAATCCTATCAGCTTTATCTTCATGACATCTCTCCTTTAAGCCCACTTCTCTCCTCTGACCCTCTCACCATTCTGGTGCAAGCTCTCATCACCTCAACTGTACACTCCATAGCAACATTCTGGGAGGTTTTTCTGCCTCAATTCTCTCTCTACTTCAGCCCATCTTCCAATCAGCTGCCAAACTGATGAACCTAAAGCACAGCTGTAGTCGTGTCACACCCACACCCCCTCTGCCTCACGTAAACCCAATTCATGTGCAATTCAAACCGTCACAGGTGGTGTCACTGGTCCTCTTCAAAAACAAACGATGAACAATAATCCCAATGTCCTTTTTACCTCAGGATCAAATGGAAAACCCTCTTAGCTTTGAAAGCTCCCAATAAGCTGGCCCCTTCCTCCCTTTCCTGTCTTCTTACACCTTCCTCCCCCACTGTGATCCACTGACACTGGCCTCTTTGCCATTTCTCATACAAGACGCTCCATCTCTGATTCTAGGCGTTGGCACTGGCTGTCCTCCATGCCTGGAATTCTCTCCCTCTCCATCTCTGTCTCTTCATTTCCCTGGCTTCCTCCTGGCCCCCACCCCCCACCCCAGCCAAAATCTCACGTTTTGCAAGGAGTCTTTTCCAACCACCTCTTAACCCTAGACCTTCTCTGTGCTGGCTGTGTCCAATTTATTATATATGATATATATGTATATATATCATATATATACACATACACACATATATATGCATATATATACAAACATATATGTATATGTGTGTATACACATAAATGTGTATATATACATATATGTATACATATACATATATATATTTATCTTGTTTGAATGTGGTCTTTCCATTAGACTACAAGCTCCTTGAGAACAGAGATTCTCATTCATTCATTCTGTCTGTCTGTCTGTCTCTCTCATTTCTTTGTACCCTCACAGACCCTGACACAATAAACATGATGTTTGTGGACGTGACTCTCCTCATTTAAATACAAAGCTTGCACATATAGTTGCTATTCCCAATGCTTGCCACCATGAATCCTCTGCTTGTCTGAGCTCCTAGAATGGGCCTGGCTCTGGTGGAGGATATGTGCCACGTGAGATGGCTGCAAGGAAGGGAGCCCCACAATTCCGTCCCTGCCCCTCTAACCCTCCTCCCTCCATGCCAGTAGGAGGGAAATGAGCAAAGGGGAATTGCCTGAGAAGTAAAAAAGGAAACCGGGCCCCCTCAGCCATGAATCATTAATACAACATAAGTGAGAACAAGAGAGAAATGTTGGGCATGTGGCCAGGAAACCAGCAGAGATGGTGAAGACTGGAAGCTGCATGCTCAAATCCAGGTAATGGAAGGGAGATCAGAACAGCTCAAGCTCTGAGCTGGGAGGTTCACTCTGAGTGGTCCCATCCTCACCTGAACCAGAACCATATGGACCCAACAAGAGGCCAGTTAGCTTTTGCTGGGACACCACCAGGGAAGCCAGAGCACCCAAGATGGAGACCCAAGGGGCCTTCAAGGTGAACCCTCTGACTTTACAGATAAGGAGAGCCGAGGGCAAGGGAGGCCAAGACTCACCCAGGGGCACAAAGAAGCAGCCTGTTGCTCTCCTGGACAGCTGCCTTCTTTGAGAAGTTTTCCTTTACATCAATCCTAAGTCTTCCTCTGGGCAGCTTCCCACCCATCCATTCTCAAACCAAGCAGAAGAAGTTAGGCCCTTGCACACATGGCAGCCTTTCGAGAATGTGAAGAGAGCAAATCTGGGTCCCGTATGTGTGCTCTCCTATCCCAAAGGGCATTGGGAAGATGCAGCATGGGTATAAACAGGAAAGAAAGAAATAATCTTTATTAAATGCCTACTATGTGCCAGTAAATGTGCTCAGTGCTTTACAAATGTTATCTCATTTGATCCATGGTACTAATACTGCATACAAGGTGTAGTGTAACACATAACCAAGGACATGACAGAGCAAGAAGCAGGGGCAAGGAGGTGCTCCTTCACACAGTGAAGGTGAGACATCCCTGAGGTGTTAAAAGACTCAGATAGCTGGCCTCAAATTTAGAAAGACCTACCTGGCTACAAGCCCTGTCTCTGGCACCACATGACCCTGAGCAAACCACTTCCTGTCTAAGTGTTCCAGGGAACTCTCCAAGACTCCAAGAGGGAGAAAAGGTGCCAACCTGCATTGTCATGGGAGGAGGGGGGTGTCCTCAGTGGAGTTCCCAAGACCAATGAAATCACAAAACTAATAAAAATATGTGTGTATATGTACGTATACACACACACATATAAGCATCACTACATACACAGAGATAGACAGATGTTTCCATCAATCTTACAAGGAGTCTGTGGGTATTACATATGTGTGCATATTTATACATTTATATAATATGATTAAAATATATGTAATATATACACATCAATCTTCTGAGGAGTCTGTATATTTATATATACATATATATGTATATATATATATTTGAGTGCATATAAATGTACCTATGTGTGTGCATTATATATGTGCATGCATATACATTCTGACTCCTCAGAAGATTGATAGTCATGGGGTCCAATATATGTGCATGTGCATGTATGTATACATATTTGTGCACATGTACATACCGACAGACATACATAAAGACACACACACACACACACACACACACTGGTCCTTTGGTTGAAAATTGATGGAAGCACATAATAATGAGATCTACACAGGAGAAGGCATGGACAGGTTGAAGAAGTGCCCCTGACAATAAGAGCATAGATTGCACCCCCCCCCCGACACACAAAAAACCACCCAAATGTAATATACTTACCATGACAGAGAAATAGGAAAAGTAGTTTCTATCCATGGAGTTTGAAGAAGGGTCTAAAGGGGTAGACTTTTATCCCTAAGGGCCATGCCCTGAGAGTGGCAGGAATAAAGCCACTCGAAAACTCTCCCCAGCCCCACCGTGGGGAGACTTTCTTTCCACTTGAAGGTTCCCACGAGCCTCAGGATGAACCTGACCACTGGCAGATGTTTGGTTTTGAGGCTTTCCAACAAAATCTACCCCCTTGACAACAGATCCTTTGGTCTCTGCCCATGCCCGTGACATTCTCAGCACTTGCAGGGGGTTCTCAGGAGGGGGACTGAACACTGCACGTGGAGTCCAGCGTGACTAATCGTCCTAGCCTCTTTGATGCTGAGTAGCGATGTGACCCCCAGCATCCTCATCTGTAAAATGGTGCTAATACCTAGAGTGCCTAGACTTCAGAGGGCATTCTGTGTCCCACCTCTGAATCTATGCGGAACATTGATGCTAGGCACAGGGTGCATCAGATTTAGAGGAAAAGAGATCCAAGTTCAAATCCTGCCATTTCTGCTCACTGTAGGTAGGACCTTGGGCAAGTTTCTTCAGTTTTCTCAGCCTCAGTTTCTTCCTTTCTAAAGTAAGAAGGTTAAACTTTGTACCTGTGGGGTCCCCACCATCTCTCAAACTATGAATCTCATTAGGAATTTAAACTTCCCCAGTGTTGGGACAGTCAGACATTCAACCCCGGCAAGAAGAGAATACGGCATTCCCACCAAGGATGTGTCCTTGCACTCCCTGAGATGTGCTCCATTCCCCAGGGGCTCCATGGTTAGATGTGGGAACCCATGATGAAACTGACTAGCAGACTCCCCCTCCGGTGTAGTGACCAGAGGAGCCCAACGGGTGCTGGCTCCTCCACTACAAGCTTCTCTCCCCTTCCTTTCAAAGCCAACACTGGTGCCCTGTGACCCCAGTTTCCTCATCTGCAAATGGTTCCACTTTGAACCGTGAACTCTAATGCTCAGGTCTGATGGAAGCTCCACAGCTCACAGGCTGCTTGTGTATCTATTTTGCATATTTAAGAGGAAACTTAGTGTCTCCACTATAAATATAACAGCACTTTGGTAACATCTAAAAATACCGAATGGAATGAGGGATGGTCTACGGGATATTGAGTTTCACAGGCGCCTCTGCCAACTCCTGTACCTTCCTTACTAAGGAAGCAGGCATTTCCTCGGGACTTAATGACTTCAAGTATTCAAAATGGAGCCTGGAGTAGGCCCAGATTGGTGTACAAGATCAATAAACAAGCATTTATTAAGTGCCTTCTACATGCCAGTCACTCTGCTAGGTTCTGGGGATACAAAGATAAAAAGAAAATAGCCTGCGCCCTCAAGGAGATTATAATCAAGCCCTTTATGGGGATGATTTCAGTCCATCCTTTCCTGAGTCCTATGTGGACAGCTCATATCTTGCTTCCATCTATGACCATAAGAGTACCTAGTTGTTCTAAGGTGCCAGTAGGGGTTTGCACCCAAATCACCACAACCAGGGACCCAACCTTTTATAAAACCATATACAGCGAAAGACTGGTAATAGCCAACAAACAGGAAAGTGAGGATGGCGCGTGCTCCACCCCTTTCTGTTGTTGTTGGAACACTGATTATTTTCAGCTTTTTTGTTGGGGTTCATGCAGAAACGGTCCTGAAACAGGTGACCAGTCTACCCTTATTCTTCCACGGTTAACGTTCTCTGATCCAGCGCATGGGAGGATAAAGTAAACCGATTACCGATTAATTGGAACTTTTCTTATTCCTCTTTCATTTCTGATGGAGTTCAGAGAGAATGTCATTGTGGATAGCTCAGGTTTTATATCACCTTAAGTTTTGCCAAATGTTTTCCATACATGATTTCAATTGAGCTTCATAGCAGCCTCGGAAAGTAGGTTCTAGGGGCAGCTAGGTGGCACAGCGAGTAGAGCACCAGCCCTGGAGTCAGGAGGACCTGAGTTCAAATCCAGCCTCAGACACTTGACACATCTACTAGTTGTGTGTCCTTGGCCAAGTCAGTTAACCCCAATTGCCCTGCCTTCCCCCCTCAAAAAAAAAGAAAGCAGGCTCTCTATATACTGTTATGTCCATTTTGCAGATGATGAAACAAACTCAGACGAGACTGGCCCAGCCATCAAATAGGGCTTGGAGATAGCATTTGGATGACGCCAGGCCTTCTGAGCTTCACATCCACCACGTTTGTCAAAATAAAAGCAGAACCCCCCCCCCACTGGCTATCCCTTTCTAAGGGCAAGAAAGAGTCCTCTGAAATCAACTCTCTTCAGGGGGAAATCAGAGCATTTGCAGGGGTACAAGCTACCTTCATAGCTGCCCATCGTCATGTCCCATTGGGCAAACAACACAGGCCCGGCCATCAGACTCGCTGGCCTTCAGTTCCACAGAGAGCTCATACACACACTCATCCATATTAAAACGGACTGAGATGGACATGTAGACACAATTGTATCTTTCAGTTCCCAAATGTAAAAGTCAACAGCACCTGAGGACCTAGCTCTGCCCTAACTCCTGTGTGAACTTGAGCTGGTCAATCACACTCTGTGCCTCAGTGTCCTCATCTGTAAAACTGCCATATTGACCACGATCACCTTAGAGCTACTTTCCAGCATATTGTCCCATAAACACATTCCATTCACATTAGCTGGGGATTAAAAACAGATGTAAATATGTGCATAGGAGCATAGGATGTGATTATAAAAACCAATAACTTTCCTTTTTTATTAGTGAAAATTAAATGCACAAATGTGTTTCAGATGCACTGTATGTGACTGGCTTTCAGGGCTGTGTTCACATGCATGCTGGAGGAACAGCCTTTGCCCAGCTCAGATATAATGTCCTAGCCACCCTTACGTATATCAGTTGGAACATTAAAAAATTAACAGCCAATTCCCCTACATAAGCAGCTACATCTGCCAAGGTATTAAATCTGGACTATGACACTGTTACCTTTGCCACCTTGGGCAAGAGAGTGACTTTCTACTGTCAGCCTCAGTTTCCTCACCTGTAGAATGGAGGATTTAGCTAGATACGTTCTAAGTTCCTTGCTAGCCCTGAATATATGATTCCACCGCCCTTCCTCAGCATCTCTTCCCTACCGACTTCCTAATAAAGACAAAACCCCAAAATACCATACAGAAAAATACCAACCTTTAAAAATAGTGGTTTTTGAATCATTCAAATATTTTCAGAAGGAAGCTTTTTTTGTAGTTTTTAGCTATTTCAACTCGTCACTGACAGGCAGAAAACAGAAGTAACTTTTCAACAGGCGAGAACGTTTTTTTTTTTTGGCCAATTTGTCAAAATCCCACTAAAAGCATAGAGGAGGTTGACCAGGCTGTTGGCAACTAGGAACTTTTCTAAAGAGGGGCCAGAACAAATGCACTTTAAAAACCGTTCCTTCATATCGCTTGGCTCTTAGGAGAACTCTCTACTTGACAAGAATTGGGGAAATTAGGAGCAACATGGCAGAAATTATGCTTCGACATTCAGATGTGACCATACAACACCTTTCACTACATAAAGCTCCAAAAGGACATGCAACCTGGATATCAAAAAGGTCAGACCGTAAGGAAATTCGAGGAAAGCAGAAGGAGGAACTTTTCGTGGGTTTGTCTGTGGGGAGAATTCCTGAAGGGATAAAAGCCAAATACATAATTTTATTATATTAAATTATAAAGATTTCCCAATAAAAGTGATGCAGAGAGATAAGAGGGGGTTCTGTAGAATGAAGGAAAATATTTTCATAAAATAACATCGAAAAGTCTAATATTTGCGATGGATTAGGAATTAACACCAAAATATGGAAGGCCAAGAGACATTACCCAACAGGTAAAATTGTCAAAAGATTTGCCAGCTACAAACGGCTATGTGAAAACATGCTCCAGATCATGGATAAGAGAAATGCCCACTAACATACCTCAAAGGTTTCACATCATACTCTTTAAAGGGCCAAAGATGCGCGACCCCCATCCCCCTGCACTCAAAATGGAAATTGACAGTGTTGGAGGGGTGGTGCGTAAACATGCGTCCTACTGTAGGGATGAAGCTCTAAAGTGGACCAAAACATCTGAATAAATATTTGAAATTATGAAAATCCAATTTTTCTTCTCTTCATACCCTTTGACCCATCAAGCCCACTGTTGGGCATATGTCTCAAAGAGGTCAAAGACAGAACCAAAGGTCCCAAATGTACCAAAATGTTCTAAGTAACACCTTTCTTTATAGCAGCAAAGAACTGAAAACAAAGTGGATGCTCATTGATTGTGGATAAAGTGCCATGTATGAATATTACTGGGCTGTAAAAAAAAATGATGAGTATGAGGAATTTCCAAGGAACTTAAACAAGATTTATGTGAACTAACATGGAATAAAATGAGCAGAGCCAGGAAAACAACAGACACAAGGATGAGTTCAATGAAAACCAAAAATGATCACAGAGACTGGATGAGGAAACATAGGGTCATGTGAACACAATCTTAGAACTGGAAAGCTCCTTCTCCTCAGAAAGGCAGGGGACGGCCAGGGCAGAATGCTGCATACATTGTTAGGCATAAACATCGTGTGAGCTGTTTTGGCACAGCTGTTTTAGGAGAAGGAGGGCTTATCAGAGGCGGCATATCCTGAAATAATGTGATATGAAAACAAAGAAATAAATAAAATGTAGTTTTAAAGAAATTAGTTTGATCTGTTAGCAATGAAGCAAAACCACTGCCTAAATGTTGAAGCAATAACATTGGAAACATTTAATGTTTTAATTTAAACACTAAAAGTTTAAATAAAATTTATAAGTTAAGTAGCCATATTTTTTTTT
>JAQQSZ010019331.1:0-10387 GCA_028646595.1 Phalanger gymnotis
AAAAAAAAAAGAACAGCTTCTAAACAAGGAGGAAGATAAACGGTGACAACAATTGTACAACATTGCCACTCCCCCTTTTCCTTACCTATTTCAGAATAGGTGGAAATGAAGGGAACGCTTCTCAATAAACCAATGTTTTAGACTAGCTCTATACTCTTTGAAGTTTAATCTTCACAGTAGGTACAAAATATGAACTATTTCTGGATATTTCAACTGAGCAGTGATTTTCAAAGTATATTAAGAATACATGGCTTGCTAATGATAAAATAATACTTGGGAAGTGCTTAGCACAGTGCCTGTCACAGAGTAGGCACTTAATAAATGCTTATTCCCTTCCTTTCTCTTCCCTGAGTGTCATGGAATATAAATGATAGAATACATAAGATGGATTCTTTATGGATCAATGTTTTCAAAATACATCAATTCATACATGACAACATGCGAATCGTATTGATCCCTGTTGTTCAGTTGTTTTAGTTATGTCTGACTCTTCATGACCTCATTTGGAGTTTTCTTAGCAAAGACAGTACAATGGCTTGCCATTTCCTTCTCCAGCTCGTTTTACAGATGAGGAAATGAAGGCAAACAGGATTAAGTGACTCGCCCAGGGTCGCATAGCTACTCAGTGTCTGAGTCCAGACTCAGGAAGATAAGTCTTCTTGGCTCCAGGTCTGGCACTCTATCCAGTGTACCACCTAGCTGCCCATTTGATCCATGGAACACTATAAATTCTCCTCTATGAAATTTGCAGAAACATAAGAGTGGTCTATATAAACTCACTGGACCAAAAGAGATAAAAAATGTATACTGCCTAAACTATGACTTGCAATCAGCTGAGCAGTCCATAAATGAACTAAGCCCAGAACTGAGTAAATGGTAGAGATATGGACAGACTGAATTTGGAAAATGTGTACTGCTTTCAATGATTTAAATCTTTCAGTATAGCAAAAGTACATCTCTTCAACACCAATATTTCCACAGTGGCACTATATATGGTTAACAACATAGAACACCATGCTTGTAGAAGAATCAAAATTATAAGCATTGCTAAGGGTAATGGTATAATAATACTTAGTGGACATAACAGATAGGTTATTGCACATTACTACTGATAACATTCAGATTATCAGCGGGATAAAAGGCACTGCGGACATTTGTGAGCACAAAAGGAGGTGGGTCAAACAACAACAAAAGAAGAAACAGGCAGTCTGAGTGGTACACAGATATTATCAAGATATTAAAAGAACAGAAGGCAGGCCTCTCATTGTTGGGTAGACTACCACAGAATCTCAGGAATAGACAGGATAGACAAGAATACTTCAGTGTGAGAAAGAGTGAAAAAGATCTGATTTGCATTGGTGTAGGGGGTACCCAGACTAAAAATCACAGATCCATTAAATATCAAATAAGTCTGTCTGGTGATCCATGGAATAGATCAAATGACAATTCTAAGCCAAAACACGTCTGAGAGAGAAAAAGATAAGACAGTTATGACTGAGGATCCTATGCTTGAGAGAAGTAAGCCATTTTCAAACTACGGCTACTAACATCTCTTCCAGCTTGGTTTAGGGCTAAGGTAAGGAGGCTGCATACAAGCCCAAGGATGACAAAGTAAGAGGACAGTGCTAAAGAGGACTATAACCAAAGAAGTGATCTTGCTCTTTTCTCCCCAATAGTCTTAACCTTGTAATAAAAGATCTCGACTCCAGAAGTCTAGAAATTCTAAAGTTAATAGAACTGTCTTGCTTTTGTTCTTCCCCTGGATCACTGCCTTGTTGTGGTGGCGGAGCTTGCACAGCTTAATGAAACTATGAGCTCTGCTGTGCAGGGTTACCCGAGACAGACAGGTCATAGCGGAGAGTCCCAACAAAAGGTAATCCACTAGAGATCGAAACAGCAAATTGCTCTGGTATCTCTGCCAAGAAAACCCACAATGATAAAATGATAATAGACAGGCCATTGGAAGATGACCCCCTCAGGATGGAAGGTATCCAATATGTTACTGGGGAAGGGCAGAGGACAAAGTACAAGCAGCTGCAAAAAGAATGAAACAGCTGGGCCAAAGCCTAAAGCAAGCTCAGCTGTGGATATGTCTGGTGATAAAAGGAAAGACCAATCTTATAGAGATCAATACTGCATAGTAACCTGGATAATAAGACCTATGAACTAAGGCAAGCTGGATGTGGTCAAATAGGAGATGGAAAGTTTTTTTTAAATACAGACGTCTTAGTTGTCAGTGAACTGAAATGAATGAGAATGTATAAATTTACCTCATTACATATACTACTGTGGGCAAGAATCCCTTAGAAGAAATGGAATAGCCCTCATAGTCAACAAAAGGGTGAGAAAAGCAGTACTGGGATATAATCTTAAAAATGACAGAATAATATCTGTTTGAATCCAAGGCAAACTGTTCAGCATCTCTGTAATACAAGTCTATATTCCAACCACTGATGCCAAAGAGGCCAAAGTTGTTCAATTCTATGAAGACCCACAACAACTAGAAATAATACCTCCAAAAGAGATGTCACATTCATCATAAATAACTGAAGTTTAAAAGTAGAAAATCAAAAGGTAACTGGAATAAGAGGCAAGTTTGACCTCAGAGTACAAAATGAAGCAGGGCAGAGACTAATAGAGTTTTATCAAGATGACTTACTGGTCATAGTAAACTTTTTTTCAACAATTCAAAAGGCGTCTCTACACATGGGCATCACCAGATGGTGATCAGACTGATTATATACTTTGCAACCAAAGGTGGAGAAGCTCTATACTGTCATTTAAAACAAGACCTAGAAATAACTGTGGCTCAGATCATGTGCTTTTTTCATTGCAAAATTCAGACTTAAAGTAAAGACTATATAGGTATGATCTAAATAATATCCCTTATGAATATGAAGTAGAGGCAACAAAAATATTTAAGAGAGAAGATCTGATACAGTGCCTGAAGAACTATAGACAGAGGTTCACAATATTACACAGAAGGCCACAACAAAAAACATTCCAAAGAAACAGAAGTGTAAGAAAGCAAAATGGCTGTCTGAGGAGGCTTTACACATAGCTGGGGAAAGAAAGAAAATAAAAGGTAAAGGAAGAAGGGAAAAATGTACCCAAGTGAATGAAGAATTCCAAAGAACAGCAAGGACAGAAGAAAGTTTTCTTAAATAAGCAATGCGAACAAGTAGAAGAAAACAAGACGAGATCCCTTCAAGAAAATTAGAGATATCAAGGGAACATTTCATGCAAAATGGCTATGATAGAAGACAAAAATGTTAGAGAAGTAACAAAGGTGGCAAGGATATACATAAGAACTGAAAGACAGTAACATCACTGATAACCACTATGGTGTAGTTACTGATCTAGAGCCACACATCCTAGAGAATGAAGTCAAGTGGGCCTTAGGAAGTATCACTAACTATCAGGCTAGTGGAGGTGACAGAGTTCCAACTGAGCTATTTAAAATCCTAAAAGATGATGCTATTAAAGCACTATTCTTAATATGGCAGCAAATTTGGAAAACACAACAATGGCGACTGGATTGGAAAAGATCAGTTTATGTCCCAATCCTAAAGACGGGCAATGCCAAAAAATGTTCAAATTACCAAACAGTCGCGCATATTTCATATGTCAGCAAGATTCTGAAATCTAGGCTTAAATAATATGTGAACCAAGAATTACCAGAAGTAAAGGCTGATTTTCAAAGAGGCAGTGGAACTAGAGACCACATTGCCAACATTTGCTGCATTATGGAGAAAGCAAGGGAGTTCCAGAAAAGCATGTACTTCTTCACTGACTACACTAAAGCCTTTGACTGTGGATCACAACAAAACGTGGCAAGTTCTCAGAGTACCAGGTCATCTTACTTGTCTCTTGAGGAATCTGTATATGGGCCAAGAAACAACAGTTAGAACTGAACATGGAACAACTGTTTGTTTTGAGACTGGAAAAGGAGTGTGACAAGGCTGTACAATGTCACCTTATTTAACTTATATTCGTAGTACATCATGTGAAATGGCTGAATCAAAAGCTGGAATTAAGGTTGCCAGGAGAATATCAACAATCTCAGACAGAGAGATGATACCACCCTGATGGCAGAAAGTAAAGAATTAAGATGAGGTGATGAGGGTGAAAGAAAACAATGTAAAAACTAGTTTGAAGCTTAATGTTAAAAAACAAAACAAAACAAAACAACTAAGATCATAGTAACTGGTCCCATGACTTCCTGGCAAAGAGAGGGAGAAGAAATGGACACAGCGTCAGATTTTATACTCTCAGGCTCAAAGATCAGTGCAGATGGTGACTGCAGCCATGAAATTCAAAGACACTTGCTCCTTGGAAGGAAAGCTTCTGAACAGCATGCTAAATAGCAGAGATATCACCTTGCTGACAAACATCAAAACTATGGCTTTTTCAGTAGTCATGTATGGCTGTGAGAGCTGGACTATGAGGAAAACTGAGTGCCGCAGAATCAATGCTTTTGAATTGTAGTACTGAAGAAGATTTTGAGCCCTTTGAACAGTAAGATCAAATCAGTCAATACTTACAGAAATTAATTCAGGCTATTCATTGGAAGGACAAATACTGAAGCTGAAGCTTAAATACTTTGGACACATGAGAAGACAGGACTCAATGAAAAAGACTTTGATGTTGGGAAAGACTGAAGGCAAAAGGATAAGGGGGATGGCAGAGGATGAGATGAATATATAGTGTCAAGGAAGCAACAGACATGAGCTTGGACAGACTTTAGGAGATAGTGGAGGACAGAAGGGACTGACATGTTATGGTCCATGGAGTCACAAAAAATCTGACACGAATGAACATCTGAAAAACAACAACTTCCTTTTGTTCTGTTGTGTCAAACAGCAAACACAGGGTCAATTTTTTAGATGAATTTTTTGGTATAGTCTACAACAGAGATGTCCTTTGGACCCCAAGTGGCCCACAATAATCCTAAGTATGGTCCAAACCAGATTAAAATGTAATTGGAAAATATTTAACAAAATAAAAACATAAATAACTCAATAAGTGGCCTGCAGGGATCCTTATATATGGATTAGTGATTCCTGTTTCTATTTAAGTTTAACACCACCAAACCATACATCTTAAACACCATCTTGTGTGGGCTCCTTATAATAGCCATTGATGCTTAAAGATGTTTTGTGGGGACAGAAACTAATTACTATGGTACTTTAAAAAAATCTAGATTTCAATTATGCCAGCAGTGTTTATTGTTCATTACTACAGCTAGGAGTATTAGGGAACTCAAGGAAATATATTTGAATGTATATGCAAAAAGAATCATCTTGTGACTGGAAATGAAAACTGCAATTTAAGTATGAACATATATGCATGAAGGCACCTATAAGTTACCTTAGGGCTTCCACACATGGAATGAATCATATGTACAGATAATAAAAATGCCAATGGCATGCAAGTTTTCCCACTTCACCCTAGACCATCTGAATTGAAATCCTTCTATGAAGAAAAAAATAAGATTAATTGTGCCATTTGTAAACACCACATTGTATTTGTGTGTCATAACTACTTATATCTCTAGTGTCTAATACAAGCGTACAAGATCACTTGCACATAGAAATCGCCCAAAATTACCTTTAATGCCTCTAATGATAAAAACCCAAAGTGTGAAAGAAAAAGGCGTGCTGTTTGGAATTCCTGGGCAGGAGGTGGGGGTTTACAGTCAGTAACTGGGTCAGGGAAACTTTTCTTTCGCCACTCCTCTTCACTTTGCTGCTCAATGGATAGTTCATAAGTGATTTGTTGGGCCATGCCATTCCTCAGTTTCTCATGTCTCTCTTCTAACTGAAATACATTAACGACACTACATTTACATGGTATAACTTTAAAAATAATGTGAAGTCAATATTTGATATAAAATTAAAAAGTTATTGATTCTGTAATTAAAATTAAATTTAAAAAATTCAAGCAGTAAGTGAAATTCAATGCATAGCATTCTACTGAACAAGTATTCCGGGATACTGACAATAGTTAGGAACTAGTGTCTTACTTCCTCATTTACGATTTCATGCAAGTCAGGAATGCTCAGATCTGCTTTTACAAAAGGAATTTTGTCCACCTCTTCAGGAAATGGTCGATGCTTCACTGTGTATTTAATTCCAACATCATTTTTAGGAAGTGGACGAGGTTCTGGCACAAAAAGCTGTTAAAATGAAGCAAAACAATTTATATGTTCTGAGCACCCATTTATAATATATAATGCAATACAGAAGCTAAAGTCCTACCTTCTACAAGGAGCCTTTCCTGATTCCCCCTTAATTTTAGTACTTTCCTTTCCCTCTGATGATTACTTCCACTTTATCCTGTATTTAGCTTGTTTGTACAGAATTATTTGCATGCTGACTCTTTCATTACACTGTGAGTTTCTTGAGAGTAGGGACTGTTTACCCCTTTCAGCCTTGCTCCCCACCAAACTCTTGAAGAAAGAGCTAGAGAATAATAATAAAACATTTGGGAAAGGAATGAAGTAATGAAGGCCTTTTATCCCTTAATTCATCTCTTTCTCTTCCAATTACTTGCTGTAACATAAAGCCTGGAGAGATGGTCTTATGCTAGACCAGGCAGTGGGGGTAGGAATGATGGCTACGTAGCAAAGGGAGCATAAAACTAGAGAACAGGGACAGGGTTTTCATATTCTATAGGGGAAGCTTTTGGAGACATTATTTTTGTCTCTACTAACATTTTTTTTCTTGGGCTTTTTTTTTTAATAGTATACTGGGATTTACATTATCTTATTTGAGCCTCATGGCAAAACAGTGAAATAGATAGCACAACTGTTACTATTCCAACTTTCCATATAAGCAAACTAAAGATCAGAAATTAAGTGAATGTGATAAATATATACTCTCATTTTCTAGGAGAAAACTGGGTTTGATTTACTGAGTCCAACTGTCTAAAACATGTTATCGTCAAGATCAAAAAGATTTTGATTTTACATGTCTTTTATTCTGCTGAAGAATCCTGAAAAGTAGGCTTACCACTAAGAACAACTTTAGTGCTGAGCTGTCAAAAGTTTTTGATAAATAAATTTTGACATTAAAGCATCAATGGCTGACAACAGTATATACTATCCTATCCTGGAGAGATAGATATATATATATATATATATGTTTTAATAGGCCAAAGCCTTAATCCCAAATATGAAAATCTTGGTAACTTATTTTGCCAGGTTATTTTGGGTCAGGGGGGTTTCTTACTATCCTTTAGGTCATACCAAACTGGCAGTCTTCTGTGGGTAAATCTGGACCTCTGGGGAACTTTTCAGAGTGTTAAAGACAGCTAGAATGGTATTAAGCAACAATACAGTTTCAACAATACAGAGCCTGGGGGGAGCTAGGCAGCACAGTGAGTAGAGCACCAGCCTTGGAGTCAGGAGGACCTGAGTTCATATCTGGCCTCAGACACTTGACACACTTACTAGCTGTGTGACCTTGGTCAAGTCACTTAACCCCAATTGCCCTGCCTTCCCCCTGAAAAATCAAAAACAAAACAAAAAAGCAAACAATACAGAGCCTGATTCTCTGATGGTACAATCCACACCTGAAATGTCATGGGCATTTCTAGAAGCTGCATTAACTCTAAGAAAACAAAGATATCATGTAGTGACTTGCACCTTCAGTATTATGTAGTGATTTAGAGACTTTAAAATGTTGCTACAAGATAGGGAATATGACGAAACTATGGTGATGTCACCAAGGGAATAGCGGTAGTGTGTCTCACGTGATGAAACATAAATTTCTTACTGAAAAATAAACAAAGTTCAAGGTGGTAAACTTTTTAGATAAGCTACTACTCACAAAGGTTTCTTTCAATTTTAATGAAGTCATAGGTTCATAGGATCTTAGAAATTATCTAATCCAACTCCTTCATTTAGAGGCAGTTGGTAATGCAGTAGATAAAGTGCTGGGCTTGGAGCCAGGAAAACCTGAGTTCAAATCTAGCCCCAGACACTTCCTAGCTATCTGACCCTGGGCAAGTCACTTAACTGCTCTCTGTTTCAGCTTTTCCACCAGTAAAATGCAGATAATCACAGCACCTACTTCACATGGTTGTTGTAAGGATCAAATGAGATAACATCTGTAAAGCACTCAGCATACCCTAGCACATAGCTTAATACATGCTTGTTCCCCTTACCTTTAAAGATAAAGAAAGACTTAAAACTTAGAGCAGAAAAGTGATTTGCCCAAGATCACACAGCTGGTAAATAGCAGAGCCAGGATTTGAACCCAGGTCCACTGGTTTCTTTCCACTGGACCATACTATCTCCTCAATGTTGCATACATAGCATTTATATATACAGCCTGTTATCAAATACAATAAGGTAATAAAGTAACTTCACATAACTTGTAAATTTTTTTTTTTGTTATATTAACAGAGTGTATTCCATAAAACTTAAAAAAAAACCCAGGGTTTTAAACTTTTTTTGAAATTTAGTGATTTTGTTTTTGTTTTTAGTGATTTTTGTATTAATCTGTAAATAAATATGCTTCAACTCTCCCTTTCCTATGATTTCCCTCTGAGTTTTGACAGATACCTTCTGATTTGCTTTTGCCCCTCTAGGTAAAAGGGAAAGCTGCTGGGCCCAAGCAAGTCTTCCAGACATTCCACGGACCAAAACAGTGACAGATGGAAAAAAATCATCTGTAAGGAGAAGTTTAGAAAAGACAATTTAGAACTCAGACACAATGGTAATTTTTAAAAATTAAAATCTTTATAATTTATAGAAATAAACCAAATATTAATTGGTAACTACATCTTCCTGCAATTTATGATTTTCATAATTGGTCATGCCAAATTAAGTATTTACCAACTACCAATATCACCCAATTTTCTTATCACTTCAAGGAAAAAATGCTAATTCACCTCTGATCCACAGCCAACTTGTGTTATCTACATTTAGTACACACTGAATCCTTTGCTTGCATAGTTGTCCAGAGTCTTGTGACCCTAGTATACTTTGAATTTGTCTTTTTACCATCTATCCCCCATCAAAATATCTTCTTAGCAAAGGAAGGTTTTTAATAACTGTTAGGTTTTTAATAAATGAACTGATACCAAAACATTTATAATGTTTGATTAATTTAATTCATAATGACTGATAATAGCTAAATATGTTATCCTACCCTACAGATCAGGCCTGCATAACCTGCAGCCGCTGCCACTTACAACTCCTTACAGCTCTCTGGCCACTTGCAGCAAGTCAAAGGATTTCAGGGTGGCCTGGGAAAAATGTAGAGGAAAACATCCTTTGTATGTAGAGGAAATCCTTTGGCTTGTAGCAAGTGGCCTGGGCTGTATGTAAGTGGCCCTCAGGCTACAGGTTGTGCAGGCCTGCTGTAGATCCATCACCATTTACACTGTGCTCAATGGCATCACTGATCTAATCTTTCCTCACTGCTCTAATACCCTAATAGGCTCTTGTTATCAGCGAATAGAAGGAAGATACAGGTTTTGAAATGTCTGTATCAAGAAGAGAAAGATTTGTATTGTTGTTCAGATCATGTGACTAAACAAATTTGTGAGGGAGTTGGCTCAGAACTGAATAAAATGGAAGAGTTGCATGATGGCTAGTTTATGAAATTTTAATTTACTTAAAGATCAAGCTCTGACTTCTCAGGGAAAAATCATGGGAGATCAATTTTAAAGGACAGAAGGGACATGATCTGGTAGATCAATAAAGGACTTGCACATTATTTCCTCTCAATATTCTTCAGTACATAATTTCTGGGGAGGTTGTCAGCAGGGCCTACAAAGATTCAAAGATGAATAGTCTGCTTGCTAGTGGAATTACGCCTTTACTCTTTATCGTACCATGACTTCAGTGTTTTCTGCTGTACCATAATACCTCAACTATTCTATCTGGCAAGCTGCTAGTGGTATCTATCAAAAGCTTGCCCAAAGGGGGCGGAGCCAAGATGGCGGCTGGAAGGCAGCGACTGGTGTGAGCTCCCCACCAAGTCCCTCCAAAAACCTATAAAAAATGGCTCTGAACCAATTCTAGAAATGCAGAACCCACAAAGTGGCAGAGGGAAGCAGGGCTCCAGCCCAGGACAGCCTGGATGGTCTCTGGGTAAGGTCTGTCCCGCACAGAGTTCCCAGCTCCCAGCTGAGGGGAGCAGAGCTGAGCCCAGCAGAGCCCAGCGCGGACCAACCGCGGACTGACCAGACCAGGAGCCGAGCGGAGAGTGCCCTAGCATCCTGAATTACTGAGCTGTGGCATTTACCAGACCTCACAACCCACAAACAGCAAAGACAACAGAGAAGGTTAGTGGGAAAAGCTGCAGAGACTGAGTTTGCGGTTCGGCCACCGCCCCTGGGGCAGCAGAGGTGGGGCAGCTTTAGAACTACAGCT
>JAQQSZ010019332.1:0-10387 GCA_028646595.1 Phalanger gymnotis
GCCACCCACGCTGGGCTCCGTTCCGCTCAGCTCCGCTCCCCTCCACTCCCAGCTCTGTGAGGGATAGACCTTACCCAGAGACCATCCAGGCTTTCCCAGGCTAGAGCCCTGCTTCCCTATTCTATTTTGTGAGTTCTGCAGTTCTAGAATTGGTTCAGAGCCATTTTAATACGTTTTTGGAGGGACTTGGCAGGGAGCTCATGCTAGTCCCTGCTTTCCAGCCACCATCTTGGCTCTTCCCCCCAATACAAAGGATTTTTAGAAGCCCATAAACATATACGGAAATACATAAAGCACCAAAATAGTTCCACCGAAAGGGAAATGATGTTGAGGTCCTTTTGGCATTACAAGGTGTTCCTCTATTTCACAGCCTGCTTTAAAAATTCCCCCTCCTATGAATTCTAGTATCACTTTGTCAGTGAGCTTCTCTCCCTGTAAGTTAAACTATCATTTGGGGACACCTGAATAAAAATCCCCTTCTTATTGTACCTGCACTGTACCATTAATTTAACGTAATAGAAGGTAGTAGCAAGATCGAAATCTCTTGACAGCCTTCTTCTTCTCATTCCACAAATATGGTGTCTTTATTTTCTATGAAAGAACTCAAGAAGTATATAGGCAATCCTATTTTTTCTCCAAGAAGGATGCTATTCAAGAAATTATTTTTTCTCTTGAGAAGACCCTCAGAACTCAGATTACACTCCCTTTCTCTATATAAGAAGATGGGGTGCTAGATCATTTTCCATAAATTCCCCTCAAAGACCAAATATACAAGCAGGTCTGCTTATATTAAATAATTGAGGAGGGAATCTAGGAACTCCCTGAATTCTATCATCTATCGACTTAGAAAATCTATTTGCAGATTCTAGTCTCTGTGTACTAAGCTCTGAAAATCTGTGGACTCTCTGGCCTCCTCTCCTACTCCAGATGGGCAGATCTACCCTGGTGTAGGCCAGTCTTTCTTCCTGACTAGGCACACTTAAATAGAAAATACAAATGGACTAAGAGAAGGTGTCATTTAGAGAAAAGCCAGAGTGATGGCTCCTACAATAAGACTCTATCTTCCTGAACCTTAATCAGGCAACAATTTTTGGGATAGCCCCAAACACTGGAAACAAATGGAAAGTTGTAAATTGTTTTCTTACCAAGGGCTCAATGCACATACTAGCTCTGTGACCCTTAGCAAGGAATATGTCCCAGTGTCCCCTGACAAATCTCTAAGACAGTAATTTTTCAAGCAGCTGTTAATTAGCATTGATAAGGGGAGCTTCCTTGTGGGGAATTCCCCATAAGGATGAGGTAATAGGTCCAGATGGGGGAAGGAGGGCTAGATACGAATGTGCATATCTATGGTCTGTAGGAAGACATATGTCCTCCTTCTTTATAGTTTTCCAAACGGTTTGCAATAGCAAGACAGTATGATGTAGTTGAATGAATGCATATAGGACTTGTACTCAGAAGAATCAGGTTCTTATCCTGGGTCTGCCCCTGGCTCTGGAACCTTGGGATATCCACTTTCCCCTCCTTAGACTTATTTTCCTCCACTTTAAAGTGGCAAAATAACACTGGCATTGTCTAATTCACAGAATTTTTTTAAAGAAAGACTTTATAAACTATAAAGCATCATATTAATGTAAGCTATATGCTTATTGTATTGAATTGAATTATCCCTGGAGTCTTTTGAATCTTTTTTCCCTCTCAATAATATTTAATTTAAGCTAAACTCAGAGATTTCAAAGCTCACATAAATTTGGACTTATAAAGACCCTAAAATTCTAGGTGCTATTTAGAAATATTCATAATTTTTAATTTACAGATGTGCAGTTTCATATCAAGAAAGATACTTCTTTGTTTTTCTCCCAGAGATTTACTTCTGCCTGAGTTTTGAACCAAGCTGCATTGGTCTTGTAATTGCTTTTCCTGCCATTTCTGGAATTCTCATTAGCTCCAGACTTTAAAGGTTTTTTTTTTAAGGAAAAACAGAGCACACTAAGGAAGAGTACTCCAGTTGGTATCAGCTTTCCCTTCTTAGGAGATAAATTGCAGTTTTTATAGGTTTTTTTCCAAAGAGCTTTCTATTGATGTAGCTTGCTTTCTTACGTGACAAGCCTTTTCCAGTATCCCCTTCCACTCCTTGAGAGTTATCCCACATAAACAACCATTTTCTAAAGAAAAAGGAAAAGAAGAAAGTGCAATATAGCTGATCAATACATTGAAAATCTGAATATATGTGCAATATGAAAGACATATACCTTTCATTTCTGCCAGTTGGTAGAATGTGAGATCTTTCACATGTATCTCTAAAAAAACCAAAACAACTATGGCTGTTCTTAATGATTTTGCAACATTTATTTTTGATATTTGCATTGTGAGTTTTTTATGGTCATAGTGTACATTGCTTTCTTAGCTCTGTTTATTTCATTCTAAAAATTCTGTCTTACACGATGTATTTTTCTTTGTCCTACTCATTTTGCCTAGCCATTTCCATAGCCAGTTGATAAAGCTGGTTTTTACTCATTGATGAATCTGGGTCCTTTCATCTTGTGCTCTAGGCTAATGTCTAGGTGTGATCTCTCTCAGACCTGTGAAAACTCCAAAAATGATATCATTCCTTGGAATCTGTGTTTTTTTAGGTCAATCATCTCCTCAAAATATTTCTTCCTGGATCTTTGGTTGGACCACTAAGTTTCTGTTTTCTGTCAGCAGTAACACTCAAGCTCTCAAATCATTACAGAAGTAAGATAACAAACATAAACAGAACCCAATGAATGAATTAATTTTCTCCTGATTTAGGCTACTACGTCTGCCTACCATACCAAGTTATCTTTGATGATATATTCAGAAGCTGCCCCAGAGTATTTGGTTTCCAGAATCTTATTATTAAAATTGTATTATAGAAAACATATTTTATAAATTGCATATAACTCTCAGCAGTGTTAAGAGTCTGTTACACATTTATAAAAAAAAATTAAAAGCTACTTGGATAACATAAACTCACCATATTTTCCAAACCTAGTAACATATATGAGAGAGTAGAAAAACAGAGTTGAAAGTATTTAGAATGGCAAATGTAGGATGGTAAAGTAAGTGGAAAAAAGAAAGAAAACAATTTCAGAAGAGAAACAGATAGAATCTCAACAAAATATCAAAGCGAAGCATCAGAGCATCCTAGTTTAGTGAAAATGACTTCACTAATTCAGGCAAAGTATGAAAACAAATTTTATCATAAACTAAATCATATTAATTACTACTACTAATTTGCCCAATGTAGGTGTATTTGTAGGACTGAGAGAGGAGAAACCATAGGAATGCATGCAGTTGCATCCAAAAGTTCCATGATCAGAGAAAAATATCAAATTACATAAAATGGGCTTATTTGATAGTAGATGAACATTACGCTATTACCAGAATCAAAGTATTTATACATCTAGTACACTAATCTGTCATTCCAATGGCCAACTTCTGAAAACACATAAAAAAACCCTGAAAAACAGATTCTAAATTTGGAGCAATAAAGTGATAGACTTTGTAAAGAATGTGATGTTATTTGAAATGACTGTTGAAGTTGACATTCACACATGAACAGAATGAGTGGTTCTCAAATTAAAATTACAGGGAAAGGAGATTTATGGAAGTGGAGAGGGGGGTTGATTTTTGTTCCCTAGAGAGTCTGGATGTGTCATTCTACGTTGACAAGATTAACCAGATAAATATAAATCTCTTTTTTGTTTTGCTCTTAGCATGATATTACAGAATCTACAGTGATCAGCCAATAAATGTGGGTAGAGAACACAGTTAAAAGCAATTTTTAAGCATCCACTGTGTGAGACGAATTATTTAGGCATTAAGCAAAGAAATAGATACAATAGGAATAGCAGAACAAAACGTGCTAAGATTTAAGTGGAATCATAAAAAAATGACTGAAATCATTGGATCACACATTGAGAACTAGGAGGGAACTTACAAGTCATCCAATCTAACCCTTTCATCTTATAGGTAAAGATACTGAGGCCCAGAAAAGTTAAATGATTTCCTTAAAACCAGGAATTAAGTGACAGAGCTGAAATTTGAACCTAGAACTTCTGGACTATAAATCCAAGATCTTTCTCACTGCATCACTATTGTACTCTCCCAAAATATTTATTTCAAGCATATGGTTAAGGTTTGGTCAAGACACTTTGGCACCCCAATCAATGCTACCTTGATATTTAAATGAAAAAGATAATTACAGGAATCTTCTATTAAAATCTGTATACTGGAGTGGGTGCATATGAATGGGGCCCTTAGCAGCTAACCTTCAGCTACACTGCCTTTGTAGTTAATAGCCACTAAGGCCTTTCAACTAAGGGACACGGTGTGGACATGGATGTTGGGAGGCGAGGAGAAATGCATTTGGTAGCCTACTTCTCTGTCCTAGAGTAGCCACTTTTTCAATATAATGCTTTACTCTAAACAAAAAAAAAATAAGGCAGATCTAAAAGTAGAGAAAGAACAGTGCCAGTATAGTTCTATAGAAATGTAATAACAAGTCATGGTAAAAAGCTCTTTAGAAAAAGCCGTGTGGAATACTGCCATCATCTATTCCATTTTGAGCTCTGAAAAAAAATATATAATGCATTTAGCATGGCTTTCCTAAACCTTCTCAGACTCAGAGATTTCAATACGAACTAAAGCATGCTTATTTCATAATCATAACCTTCAACAGTCCTCTGTTTCACCAGGTCCCATATACTCTTTTGTGACATCTGTGTAAAAATAATGTATCTTGCTTGACTTCACATGATCAAGATGAACCTCAGTGACAGATTTGCTATTTGGTTCTCCAACAAGCAGAACTGAAGCCAATTACCCTGTGTCTGTACAGAACAATTTTTACAAAATAGGTAAACTGGGTAAATCTCAATCCCAAAATAGGGAAGCACTCCCATGATCAAATTTCTGTGGTTTGTGTGTGTGTGTGCATGTGTTTGTGTGTGTATGCATGTGTGTATACGTGTGCCAATCAGCCCCAGGAATTCTGCCGTCACACCTGCAGCTCGCACACCTGCTGCCTCTTCTGTGAAATGAGAAAGAAATAAAAAGTCAAGTACTTATATAGAGGTAACTGATGTTTTTTAGAGAGCTTCACAGAGACTTTCTAGAAACAAGGCAGCTCATTGTTAAAAAAAATAAAATGCCTGGTGTGAAAATTGTTTTGGTCAGAATCATAATTAATGGGCAGAACAGATGCTATCTTTGCCTTTTTTGGCACTCACAAATGCTCCAGAATATGGGGAATTCAAAATGTTCTCAACTTTGTCCAATTTCTGGAAGACTGGGGTAAATGAAGGAAATGTTAGAGGTTAGATTGAATTTATGAAATGTATAAAAGAGGAAGTATTTTTGGTGGGCGAATGTCATGTAAATATGATCTCTTTATCCCTTATGATGATAACAAGTTTAACATTTACAGAGATCTTTCTCATCTCTATTCACTTTAGCACTTCAAATATCTGTGGGTTCATTAGTGTGGGTGTGTTCTCCAGTGATGCAGATGGTACTCTCTCAGTGATTTCATAGATGATTTCCCCTTACTTTTTTTGATTTCAGATTTTTAATTTGAAATTACTATTTGCATGATTTTGGACTATCATGTTAGCTATAAGTTAGTGTAAATTTCATGTGCAATCTTTTTTCAATTATACTATGTTATGGAGATGCTTGTTTTATTTTATAAATTAAAAATAAAATAATTTTTAAAGAGTTAACCTAGAAAAAAACATAGCATTTTAAAAAATCCTCCTCCATTTCCTCCTCCTCCTCCTCCTGCTCCTTCTCCTTCTTTTCTGTCATAATGGAAATTGGGCCAGCCTTGGAATGAGAAAGAGCAAGGGGTAATTTACATTAACTCTCAGAGTCTACTCCCTCAAGTACTAGAAGTTAATGGATTATTTCCTGAGCTTTCATGCTAGAAGGCATCTGAGAAATTACTGAGGACAACTCATCATTTAACAGAGGAGGAAACAGAGGCTCAGAGAGGGTAAGCACATTTTCCAGAGCTAGTCTAGTAAGTGTCTGAGGCAAGATTTGAACTCAGTTTTTCCTGATTCCAAGTCTAGTGCCCTATCCATTTCTCAAGGTGGAGAACCTGACACCAATGAAATCCTAGGTTCAAACAAAACAAACAAAGAAACAAAAAATAAAACCAAATTTAAAGGCAAAAAAAATATATTTTTTACATTGGATAAGTTGGATGTAAAAGTATTTCTTGGCTTTCTTTGCAGAGTAATGTTTGCAGAGCATAGTGTTTTAAATCTACTTGTAAAATACTTTTTACATGAATATATAAAATTGTTACTAATAAGAAAATAAAACAAGGATGGTAAATGCAAGACTCACCCAAGTCCTACTAATAAAGGTAAAATAGATGTAATTTAGCCTGGAAGATTTGTGGAGACTGAATACCACAATTATTCCAGAAGGACTAGTATTGTATTTCTGAGAAGCGGCAATTAGGGTATAAGGGCTCTGTAAAATGAAATAACTACTGTATCTTGTAGGGGAAAAATTCGAGAAGAGGAAAGAAAAGAAAGTAGTTGATTGAAGATTATGAAAGGGACAAGTTTGTAAAAACTGCTGTAATTTCCTTTTGCAGCAGGTGGGAGAGAGGACTAAGTATGAAACACAAAGTTTTAAAATTCTTAATGGGCCTAAATTATGTGTCATAAAATAGGAAACAAAGAGTAACAGTAGTATAAAAATGGTTGACGAAAAAAATACAAAGCCATAGAAAGAAGGATTATATTACTATATTTATTACAAGTCTAGATTTAAAAACATCCCAGTGGGAACCTGCTGCAAAAGCTGAAGAAAGTCATGATAATAATGGCTCATATTCATATTGATGGAATCCTAATAAAGCTGCCCCTGGCCCAATTTTCTAACTTTTTTATAGGCCCCACTGAACAGCAGGCCCTTTGCACCTACCTAGTGTATTAGGAAGGCAGAATTTATGATTTCAAAGAGAATCATATATGTGTCTGAATGGTTCAGAACCGCAGGATATAAGGAATTCTCT
Organism: Phalanger gymnotis; assembly: GCA_028646595.1. Lineage (NCBI taxonomy): Eukaryota > Metazoa > Chordata > Mammalia > Diprotodontia > Phalangeridae > Phalanger > Phalanger gymnotis. Next base: position 7,058 of record JAQQSZ010019332.1, read on the forward strand.
GAGTAGAAGGCAGAAGAATTAAAGCATTTATTCAGGCTCCAAAGTAACAGACCCATGAACCAGCCTCACCATTTTGATATTTTGATCAAAAGCTTCCAGGCCCAATAAGTCTACCTCACAAGAGTAACCAGGAGGCCAAAGAAAAACACGATGGTATTAAACCAAATCATATTCATGCTTTCTCTCTCTGGTAAGAAGATTACCCACTGGCCTCAAGTCCTTGCTCGGCACACGATTGGCCCTGCTTCTGGGTCAGCTCTGCTTCCACAGCTCCTGCTTTGGCTTCAGCTTTATCTTCATCTTCGGCTGTAGCTATGTCTTGGCTGTCCTCTCCTCACAGCCTCCAACCCCAACCCGATCGAGTGCCAGGAGCTCGCTTTCGGGGAGCCTCCTCACCTCCTCCTTTGTTCCCAGGTCTATGAAAGGCTGCTAGAGGCTGAGGCACCAGCGGGGGAAGTTTGTGTCCTCACTTTATTCCAAGACTGTGCTCCGCTTTGTGGCTGCCGCGATGGTGACGGTGCTGAAATGCCCTCCTCCCAGCCGAGCCCTTGGAGTCATCAAGCGCCGCCTGAATGACCAGAGCCCATTGGTTCCCAAGTTGGCCCCTCCCTCTAGGACCCTGGGAGGCTCACATCCTCACAGACTAGGTCAACACCCAACAGGGCATGGCTCTGGAGTTAACACCTCCCCTTAGCCAGCCCTACCTTGGGCCCCACCTCACTCATCAATCTACACCCACATAGGTTTTAAACCTAATAGGGCTTTGGGCCTGGGGTTTAGCACTTAGCAAGATTCAATGAAATAGCTGAATCACTCAAAACAAACAAAAGCCAAACTCCTCAAGGGCACCTATTGAACTAAGTGCTAAGGAGCCCATTTTGCTTACCAACTCACCTAGTCACCGCTTCCCCCAATATCCTAACTTCTTCATATATGCTTCATTGCTCAATAGAACAATACGTGTGTCCATGAACTCATATTTCTCATAGAACAGAAGGTGTGTCCTTGTGATGGGATCCCAGCCACTGGCCCCAGACCCATTCTTCATATTTCTCACAGGAAGAGCAGGTGTATCCATGTACTCAACCACAAGCACATCCAACTAGTTTCAGACAGGACCACAATAGTCAATAAGAAAGCAGCACCACCAGGATGCCCAAATAGGATGTGAACACCAGAACAATAGAAGAGACCTTCCCTAAGTCGGCACCTGTGCAGTAACAGTAAAGAATTGACCTAGATTGAACTTATGTAGAGAGGCTTATTATAATATCATTACCATACATACATACATACATACCCCTCACTGAGTTTTTCTGTATGCATTGTGGGTAATCACAGGCACAGTCCCACTATGGCTGGGACCCCTCCCCTATTACCTAATCCCTTAACAAATCCCTCCTGCCATTTTAATATTCATAATTTCTGCTATGTAATTGCATCTTTACCCTATAGAAGTCCATCTTGCTTTATCTGAAGTTGCTGGTTCCTCATGGAATTTAGCCGTGCTTAATGAGAGGCATCAATCTCAAGAAATGCCTAAACTTGGATTAGAGGTGGTCTGACTCTGATTTTTTTGAGATGGTTCCACAACAACATTTCATGAAACTGCAAAAAAGATTTTCAAAATGCTTCATATAGTTTAACTCATTTGATCCTTAAAACAATCAAGTGAGGTTGCTACAATGATTATGTATTTTATTGATGAGGAAAATGAGATGTTAAGTGATATTTCAGCCTCTGTTTTCTTACTACAACTTTGCAACACTTCATCGCTCTATCTTAGGTGTCAGTGACTTCATAGGATCATAGAACCTTAGAATGAGGAGAGATATTAGACATAACTTCTTCCAATCCCTTTATGTCATGAAACTGTAGATTTGCCCATGGTCACACAGGGACCAAATAGCAGAGTAGTAGTTTTGAACTTTCTATTGCAAAATAGTAGTGTTGGGTGTGCATGGTCTTATATTGGGTGGGAGTAAGGAGAAGTACAGAAATTTGGAGGGAAAGTCCTAGAGGGTGGAATTGAAGAGCCACAGAAAAATTTCAGAATTTCATAGCTCATCAGGACTTTAGAGGTCATGTAGTATCTAAACCAAAGGTAATCTACAGCAGACCTAACAAGAGGTTATCCAGCCTCAACTTGAAGACACCAAGTGGAGGGGAAATCCCTATGACCTGAAGAAGCCATTCTGATTTTAGACAGCTTTAGTGGTTAATTAAAAAACAACAACCCCCCTGCCTTTAGGTTAAGCCCAAAGGTCTCTATACAACTTTAATATTTTGTTTTCCTAATTTGGCCCTCTGGGCCAAATAACACAATAAACTGAATTCTTCTCCTACAGCACAACCCTTCAAATACTATCTTCAAATACAACTATCATGATCTTTTCTAAAGGCAAAACACTCCCAGTCTCTTCAATGTGGGAATATATGGCAGGATCTTAAGGCCCTTAGAACCTTAGATCATCTTACTCTGTATGCACTCTAGCTTATCAACATCCTGCCTGAAGTATATAGCAAAAGTTTCTGTAAAGGGGGCATTGCATTAACAGACTTCAAAATATATCTATAAAAAACATGTTTTATTCTATTAAAAATATAAAAGTAGATCAATGAAACAGATTAGATCAGCGAGAAATAGACATAATCCAAAACAATAGCCCAGTGTTTGATAAACACAAGGAGACAAATTACTGGGAGAATGCTGGCCCCCCCCCCATTTTTGGTAAGAAGTATTGGGAAAACATGAGAACTGTCTGGCACAAATTATATTTAAATCATTTTTACCACATACTCCAATAATCTCAAAACACATAAGACATGAATTTAAAAAGTTCCACCATTGGGGCGGAGCCAGGCAGCTGGGAAGCAGTGACTGGCATGAGCTCCCCTCCAAGTCCCTCCAAAAACCTATAAAAAATGGCTCTGAACCAATTCTAGAGCTGCAGAACCCACAAAGTGGCAGAGGGAAGCACGGCTCCAGCCCAGGACAGCCTGGATGGTCTCTGGGTAAGGTCTGTCCCGCACGGAGCTCCTAGCCCCCAGCTGAGGGGAGCGGAACTGAGCCCAGCAGAGCCCAGCATGCATGGCATGGACTGACCAGACCAGCAGCCAAGTGGAGAGTGCCCTACAATCCTGAATTACTGAGCTCTGGCATCTACCAGACCTCTCAACCCATAAAGAGCAAAGACAACAGAGAAGGTTAGTGGGAAAAGCTGCAGGACTGAGTTTGCTGTTCGGCCACTGCCCCTGGGGCAGCGGAGGTGGGGCAACTTTAGAACTACAGCTGCAGTTGCTTCTGGCCCCAGGCCCACCTGGTGGGAG
>JAQQSZ010019333.1:0-10387 GCA_028646595.1 Phalanger gymnotis
AGTGAAGAAAATAATTCCCTAAAAAATTGAATTGACCAAATGGAAAAAGAAGTACAAAAGCTCACTGAAGAAAATAGTTCCTTAAAAAATAGAATTGGCCAATGGCAACTAATATCTTTATGAGACATCATGATATAATAAAACAAAATTTAAATAAAAAAATAGAAGTGTCAAATTTTTCATTGGAAAAATGGCTGACCTAGAAAATAGATCCAGGAGAGATAATATAAGAATCACTAGAAGACCTGAAAGCCATGATAAAATAATAATAATAATTTTAAGAGGCATGGACATTTTCCTAGAAATGATCAAAGAAAACTAACCTATTATATTAAAATTAGAGGGCAAAACAGAAATTGAAAGAATCCATCCATCACCTCCTAAAAGAGATACTAAAATGAAAACTTCCAGGAACATCATAGCCAAATTTCAGAGCTAACAAATCAATGAGAAAGTAGTGCAAGCAGCCAGAAGGAAACAATTCAAACATCATGGAGCTACAGTCAGGATTACACAAGATTTGACAGCTTCTACCTTAAAGAACCTGAGGGTTGGAATATTATTTCCCAGAAGGCAAAGGAGTAGGGATTAAAACCAAGAACAACTTACCCAGAAAAATTGAATGTAATCTTTCAGGATAAAAATTGGATATGTAATGAAATAGAGGACTTTCCATAATTCCTAATTAAAAGGACAAAGCTGAATAGAAAATTTGACTTCCAAACACAGGACCCAGGCGAAACATAAAAAGGTAAAAACAACAACAACTAACAAAGAAACAAACAAATGAAACAGGAAAAACATAAAGAGTTCTGTAATGTTCTATTCTTTATATTCCTATAATATGTCAAGATAATATTTGTAACTCTTAAGAACTTTATTATTATACTAACAATTAGAAGTATGTGTAGACAGATGATGTGGATATGAGGTGACACTGATGGGATGATACCCCAAAGACAAAATAAAAGGGTGAGAAAGAAAATTGCATTGTAAGAAGAAGAAGGAGGGAAATTGAATAGGATAAATTATCCCACATGAAAGAATCTTGATAGATGTATTATAATGGTGGGGAAAATGAGGGAGTGACAAGCAAAGCTTAAATCTTACTCTCATCAAAAGTGGCCCAAAGAGGGAATAACATGCACACTCACTTTGATACAGAAATCTATAGTATCCTATAAGTAAGTAGAAAGAAATAAAAGAAGGGGAAGTGGGAACTGATTAAAAAAAGATTAGATTGGGGAAGACAGTGATCAGAAGCAAAATACTTGTGAATTGGGGGTAAGAGGTGAGGATAAAAAAAGGAAAATAACATGGAGGGAAATATACAGTTATCCTAACTATAAATGTGAGTGGGGTGAACTCGCCAAAAAAATGGAAGTAGACAGCAAAATGGATTAAAAACGAGAATCCTACAATATGTTGTGTATAAGAAACACATATGAAGCAGAGAGATACACAAAGGTAAATGTAAGTAGTTGGAACAGACTCTATAATGCTTCAGCTGAAGCAAATGAAGCAAAGGTAGCAATCATAATCTCATACAAAGCAAAAGCAAAAATAGACCTAATTAAAAGAGTTAAAGAAGGAAACTGTCTAGTTGAAAGGCACCATATTCAATGAAGTCTTATCAATACTAAATATATATATGCACCAAATGGTATAGCATCTAAATTTTTGAAGAAATTAGATGAGTTACAGGAGGACATAGATAATAACACTATACTAGTGGGAGACCTCAACTTTCACCTTTCAGAACTAGATAAATCTAACCAAAAAAATAAACAAAAAGAAATTAAGGAGGTAAATAAAATTATGGAAAAGTTAAATATGATAGATCTCTGGAAAATTTAAATGTAAACAGAAAAGAATATATGTTTTCTCAGCAGTACATGGCACCTACACAAAAATTGGCCGTGTATTAGTGCATAAAAACCTCAGAATCCCTTTGGGGATTTTACTTGAGGCTCTAATTAATCATTTTTGCAGATTCCAAATATGCCTTTCAAGTCTGTGACTTGCTGAATAAGCACAGTTTCATCACCGCAAATGGCAAGCCAATAACTTGTGCTTCATTTATAGATCATCCGCTCCAAGTGATCTTATTCCCCAAGGCTATTTCCAGGATGCATTGCCTGGCCCATGCCAGAGGACAGATATTGTTTGCAAGATTGCAGCTGGTTTGTATATGAGAAAGCCAAATGAGCTGCTCAGTGGGGTCACTGAGAGCCACCAAAACACTCCTCATGCTATGTGCAAGCCCATCCATTCACTATTCTCCCTTCATCATAGGTACCAAAATTAATATGTGTGACCAGACAAAAAACAGTTCTTCAAGATGGGCTGTGGGTCATGGTAGATGGTCACCTCATTACATCTAACTGATTAGTGGTCTTCCTGTACTGCCAACTCCATACCTAGGGACATATGGAAACTAAGGCCTTGTCATGCTTTGCCCTCAGGTTTTATTCAGAGGCCCATTGTGGTACCTTTCTTGTCAACAGTCCAGCTCTTTCAGGAAGAATACTGTGGTAAAAGTGGGGAGACACTTCTGTGGACAATTCTACCATTTGAACACCTACAGATTGATTTTATTGAATTACAAAAGTCTAGGGATTACAACTATGCTTTGGTAGGTAGAGGCTAATTGAACCATTGCATAGAATCCCTCCCAACTGAATATTCCACAACAAACATAGTAACAAGGTGTCTGATTAAGGATATTATTCTAGGATTTGGCCTGCCATGTGTTATTGACTGCAGTCGAGGGCCACACTCTACTGCAGAAATAACTAAGCAGCTCTTCAAGTGTTTTGGGATAACTCTGAGTCTGTGCATCGCTTATCACCTACAATCATCAAAGGGAGTTGAGTGGCTAAATAGGGAAGTTAAAACCCTTTAGGTAAATCTATACCAGGAAACACAGCTAGAATGGCCTGATACTTCCCCTTGTCTTGTTTCAATGTAGAAACTGCAATAGGCAGAAGTGTGGGTTGTCAGCTTTTGAAATTGTTCTTGGTAGGCCACCAACCACTATTCTAGGGCTGGACACTCAGAACATGAGGGTAGTCGCAAGGGACAAAAGATAAGATATGTGATCTCTCTGTCTAATTTTCTTTCACGGGCCTGGAAGAAGGAAGCCTGATGTAAACTCGGCCTTTGGAATAGGTGGTACATCCATTTGAGACAGGAGTCTACATGTGGAACTGTAACTTCAAGAAGATGTGTAGTCTCTTGCCTTCCTGAAAAAGACATTCTCAGGTCCTGCTCAAAAGTTGTGTTGCCATCAATGTTGCTGAAGAGACAGATGGATAAATGACTTCCATGTAAATCCTATGTGACCATGACCAATGAGATATAACCTTGAAAGTAGGAAAATATTGAAAAGATTCTTAATTCACAAATATTAATTTATTAAATGATAGTAACTTTCAAAGAAAGAAGTCAAAGAGTGCATTCCAGGCAGAAAGGGCAAGTGAAAGCAGCAGTAGGAATGCATGAGGAATATTCAGGATGAGCTAGATAGAATGGGAGCTAGAGAAGCTAACATTGGTTCATTGGGTCAAATTTCCACTACATATTAAACATAATCATTAATATTCCACAAGAAAATATATTTGTACAGATAATAACTTTAATTCCCAAGTTCTTTTCATATATTTACTTGAGGAGCAGGGTGATATGGAAAGAGAGTTTAGTAATGAGTCCCTAATGTGCCTTTGTTCCCCTGGAGAAGGGACTATATAATGGAAATTGTTTTTCCTGAATTATATGAAGCTGGAGATATGTCATCAAATTTTTTATTTAACAGAGGCCATCAGATGTTTCAGGAACAAGCAAAAACCCTAGCAAGATTAAGGGGGTAGGTCATATGAGCTCAGAGCACAGCTTTCTCCTCAAATGGTAAGTTGCACTATCTCACTGTACTGGTTTCTGATTTGTTTTGTTTTATCATAGCAGACCAATGTTATCAAAATCAAAGTAACCTTCAATGCAATTCTCAAGTTGCCATGATGTTTCTTTCTGTCTTTCTCTTTTGGAGGAGTGAAGGCAGAGCAATTGAGGTTAAGTGACTTGCCCAAGGTCACACAGCTAGTAAGTGTGTCAAGTGTCTGAGGACCGATGAACTCAGGTCCTCCTGACTCCAGGCCAGTGCTCTACTCACTGTGCCACCTAGCTTCCTCCATGATTTTTCATAGATAGCCATAACTGATTCTTAGGTCTGGAACATTATTTCCATCTCCATGGTGCTGGGATGAGCCCAAGGATGGAGCACTGTTGAAATCTTGGTTCTAAGAAATGAATTATAAGCACAAAATCGGAAAAAAAATAGCTGTTGAACTTTTATTATTTCCATCCTGAGCTTTCCTGCCTGCCCCCAACTCTATACAGATGTCCCTTTGTACGTTATCTGCAATTCTTATTCAAACTCTTAGAGAGATGTCTAGGACACAGAGTTTAACCAATTCATGATGGATCACATAGCTAATAAAAGGCAGGAAAGGAGGAATTAGAGAGGAATTCTCAACTTTGTCCTTGCTTCATCATGAGTCACAGCAGGACTTCCTGACCATAAATTCATTTCTATCATAGTGGCTCTCAGATGACATCAGATATACAAAGGAAATAAGGAATTAGGAACAACTCTTGACTACGCTGACTAAAAGGAGAGTACTGTACCCTAGGGAATCTAATAATTTTCCATTGGTTGTGGGAAGGCTATATTTGATAGTTAAGTGGAAGAACTTTGTCTCTCAGTTTCATTTTGCCTGGGAAGCTGTCACCATGACATTGGTTTCTTTGAGTAAAACTAGTGTGATACCCCTTCAGACAGCTCTGAGGACAGGGACAGTACAGTTAAGACATGATCTGAATGGGATTTCTAATCTGGAAAAGAGTAGCTTACATTTGTGCAGTACTTTAGAGTTTGGGAAGCCCATTCCATATCTAGTAAGAGCCCTTTGCAATTAGGTTTGTTCATTGCAGCAGGTTGGGACCTTAGGGAGGTTACATGAAAGAATGAGACCCAACAGCTAGCAATGCATACACTATTGAGCTTTTATTGCATCATTTTTTAACTTAATCATGTTTAAAATGCTTAACATAATCAGGAAAATAAGAAATTATATGACGTTCCCTTGTTAAAGTTAGAAGTGACATAAATGCTCACTTGGAAAGGACCATGAAGGGCATATTGACCAATTAGTGTGTGAACTCCCAAAGCTCACTTTGTTAGATATATAGTGCTTTTTTTATCCTTTGCATGGACATAAAATCAGTCATGTACTGGGAAACGTTGAGTAACCACCTCTCTGAAAAAAAAAACTGAACACAATCCTCTTTTAAGTTTAATCTACTTTATTAATATTTTTCCATCAATTTCATGAGTACAGATAATCGATAAAAGAATAAATTAAGCACTTATACTTGATGATTTCCAAAGCACAAATGTTTGCACTTAAAATTTAAACATTTAATAGAGCAGCTAGGACTGGTTTAAGCAGATCTCTCAATAAAATCTGCCTCTCATCTTTTGGCCAGATTCGATCTCAGTGGGACTAGGCAGAATACACCAAATCCCTCAAAAATAGGTCTTTGGTGGGACTTGAATTGACCACTTTTTAATTTCTCTATTTTGGCTATGAATGCACTGTGCCAAAGGATCACTTGGAAAATGTAACCTTTTCAAATTTCCTTGAAATACCAGTTTCTGTTTTTGTCAATTAAAGATGGAGAATTAAAAATTCATTTTCTGGAGTATGCTTGATCTGATCACAACCATTATCAATCTAACTTCACTATTACTGAGACAATTGAGCAAAACTTAAATACATCTCAATCGTGCCTTTACAATATCTTCTGGAACCCACTTTTGAATTTTGTACTCAAAATACTGCATGCCACCACAACCCAAACTGGTTTCTTTTAGCTTCTTTTCAATCAATCAACAATTTACACAGTCTCAAATGTACTCTCCCCTCACAATCTATTGTTTGGATTCTGAATTTTAAATGTGTCTCACCTAAATCCTCTACTTGAAGAACTCTAGGGATGGCAATCTTGCAGCCTTCCCAAATAGGTCGTTTGAGTTCTGAAGCTTGATTTTTAACATAATTTTGTTTTAATTTTACCAAAATTTGCTTTTCTGCGTTTTCTATGTATTACTCTTATTTCTACCTTGATAAGCCAAGCAGAATCAGAAAAATCTTTCTTTTTTGACAATTTTTCAAATTTTTGAAGATGGATACTTCATCCAAGCCAATTCCAAGTCTTTCTTTCTCTAGGCTAATCATTTCCACATCTTTTACCTAACATTCAGATAGTAAAGTTTCAAATATTTTTCCTATCAAAGACATTTGCTAGTTTGTCAATATGCTTGCTAAAATTTTGTGCCTAGGAATGAAACAAATTTGAACTCTCCTCATGGCAAGTAAGAATGGAACTCTTGCTCCAATTCATTGTAAACATTATGCTTCCATTAATTCAATCTAATATTTTACTTATTTTGGAGGTATTCGCATGATTCCTATTCACTCATATCAAGCATAAATTTGCCAAAGTTCCCAGGCTTTTTTCTCCATGGCTGACCCTGACTTGACAGATTGCAAAATTGGAGCTTAAAATTATGATTGGTTTCCTCAGAAGAGAGGGATTTGTCAGTCAATTGGTCAATTGATATGATTAAGAACCTGCTATTGGTCAAGATCTTTGCCAATTGCTGGGGATAAAACTGTTAACTTTATCTTGCTCTGTTCCCTGATGCCAGAAATACTAGTCTTTATCTATTCAAGTTGCAGCCTCTTCTTTTCCATGATCATTTTCCAGGTGTCCCACTTCTGCATCATCTTGACCAATCTAAGGATATGCTCAGCAGAAGAGAGACAGAAAGCCTTCTCCACCCGTGCTTCTCACATGATGGCTGTCATTGTTTTCTATGTCATGCTCCTTTAAATGTACCTGCAGCTGTGGTCAAACCTTTCCTTAGATATTGACCAATTGGCATCAGTGTGCTATACAGTAGTGATCCTCATTGTGAACCCTAAGATCTATAGACTGAGGAACAAAGATTGGAAGGAGTCTTTGAAGAGATTCCTCACCAACCCTTATCAAACTTTTAAAAACACATAAAGTGACAAACAGTAAAGAATGAGATTCACAAACTGAAGCAGGAGTTATAGTAGTGTGATGAGTACAGGCATGTACAGTACATGAGTACAGGAATGGAAGACACTCAGGCAGTGATAAATTAGTTAAATAGAAAGAACAGAAAACAACAACAAAAATCTCAGAACAGAGATCTGGTACCCTATCAATAGACATATTCAATTCCAGAAGAAAGGCAATAAAGAAGCAATCTAGGAAGAGAAAAACAAGCTGGGTGCAAGGTGATCAGAAAATAGTGAAGAATGAAGGAAAATCAGGTCAAATTTGGAAACCAGAGAATAGTGTACCAGGAAGTTCATCTTTATCTTTTGGGAATCCTTCTGTATCCTACTAAGTATGGGTAATTATAAGATTGTACAACATTGCAGGTGGAGGAAATGAGGCTATAAATGGGGTTTGTAGGAGGAATTTAGTTTCAGAAATCTGTTTAAAACCATGATTATTGATTTTTTACTTTGTTAAATGGTCTAATAATACTTATTTCATTAAGTCCCCCATTGGTATGACCTGAAAAATAAATGACATTTTACTCTTCTTCAGTTAGTCAATAGGCATTTATAAAGCATCACTAGGCCACCTACCTGCCCAAAGCATGATATACTTTTAAACACTGGGGGTTATTATCATTAAAATTACATCAATTCAGTTTAAGTACAGGAATAGTGGGGTGAGACAATATTGAGAAGAATCTGAGCCAAAAGACAAGATTCTTTCTGCAGCATGCATATCAAGGTGAGAATCGTAAAGGTGTCAGTTTTTTCTAGGCTTTTGATACCTAAAATTCTGTACCACTGCTAACATTTGTCAGAGCATTGTAAGTTGACAACCCTGGGATCTACTGGATACTCAATACTGAAACTGGGGGTATTTGAACATACTTAGGATTATGAAACAGGATTGAGCCGATGTGAGATCTTATTAAGCAGGTGTAGATATGACAAATAAGTGGATTTCTTAATTGAAGATCACAATAAAGAACCTAAGGGCATTTCTGAAGCTTTCCACTTTTCACAGATGAAGTGCTAGGCATTCTGGCTATCACGGCTCTCCCCTAAGTTATGGAGAATCTCGCTAAAGTTTTTTTTTTTTGAAAATGACCCAATTTTGCCAATATCTTGATCAATTTTGTCACTTATATCGACTAAGATTGATTCTTGCCTGAACACTTCCATACACTTTTTTCCTCAGGAAATGATTACAGCAACATAGAGTTTTTTCCATGACATATGAAGGATACTGGCAAAATGTGTTATCTGTAAATAGTCTTCTATTGATGACAGGAAGAAAAGGAAAGATCGTAACCTTACTTGCTGAGGTAGGTATAAGGTAAAAGAGGAATAAAAGTCTCCCTTTTTCTCAAATCCTATTTTTTTCCTTTTAATTCTAAGACTGATTGTTGAAAATATTATCTCATGAATATTCATAAACAACAATATGAAAAAATTTGCATTTCCTTTGCATTCCTGTCTTCTCAAAAGAATCAGAATATGTTCCATGACATCAAGGGCCCAAGGTTATTCTCTTCCCAACTTGATATCTACAGAGACTTTGTTTCCCTGCATGATTATATGTCAAGTGAATTACCTGAGCGGGAAATGTCTCTCTTCATCCTATAATATATTGAAACTAACACTTTTCCTTAGGGCCACTTCTGCTTTTTATGCAACATATCCTGATATTAAGACTAAAAAAATTACACACCCGTATTTGGAAGTTTATTTGTATTTTCATTAGGGAATTTTATTTGTTTTTTCAAAAATCACATTCAATTATAAATTTTATCTGACAGATATCAGGTATTTTCATGCAAGTATAGAAGTAAAAAAGCATATGGATGCTTGAATACTAATATTGGTTGGTAGACCAATCACCTTTGTAATACAAATTGTGATTCACAGTACCATCATACGAACAAATTTCATAAACATAGATTTTTTATCTCACTGAAAATGATAGTTATTAAAAATATCAAAATTTTGTACACGTTCGGTTTCATTGTATAAACAGCAAAGGAATCTATCTCCAGTGCAGAAACTAAGGAGAGGTTATGGGAAGTAAGGAGATGTTTCCTGAATTTCTTGATGTCATATTGAATAGTGAAAGGTATTTGCAAATATCCTTCACACAGAATCTCCCATGAGTGGTGCATCCTAGATTCAGAGCATATCCCAGACACCTTTCCCTGGATGGAAAAAATGGATAAGTGGAACAAAACTACATCGATTCAAGTAACTGAATTCATTCTCCTGGGCATCACAGATCATCCTAACTTGCAGATACCCCTTTTCTTTGTGTTCCTCATCATCTACCTGGCCGTAGTACTAGGGAATCTGGGCTTGATTATTTTGACCAAAATTGATTCTCATCTGAAAACTCCAATGTACTTTTTCCTCAGGAATCTGGCATTTATTGATCTTGGATACTCCACTGCCATTGGTCCAAAAATGTTGGTTAATTTTGTAGTGGAGAAAAATATCATTTCCTATACTGGATGTGCAACCCAGCTGGTTATTTTTATAACATCGATGATAAGTGAACTTTTTATGTTATCAGTGATGGCTTATGACCGCTACATAGCCATCTGCAATCCACTGCTTTACATGATCACCATGTCAGACAGAATGTGCTGCATCTTGGTGGCCGTACCATATCTCTACAGCTTCTTTCAAGCGCTTCTGACCACAGTTAAGATTTTTACTTCATCTTTTTGGAAATCTAATGTAATTAGTCATTTCTACTGTGATAGTCTTCCCCTCTTAAGTATTTTATGCAAGGATGCAAAGGATGTAGAATTAATCATTCTGAGCCTTTCTGCTTTTAATTTGATTTCCTCCCTGCTGGTTGTTCTTGTTTCATATGGACTCATTCTTGTGGCCATCCTGAGGATGAACTCTGCTGAGGGCAGACGCAAAGCCTTCTCCACCTGTGGCTCCCATCTCACTGTTGTGGTTGTGTTCTATGGAACACTGACTTTCATGTACTTGCAGCCCCATTCTAGCCACTCTTTTGATACAGACAAGGTGGCTTCTGTCTTTTATACTCTGGTCATTCCGATGCTCAACCCTTTGATCTATAGTTTGAGAAATAAGGAAGTGAAAGGTGCCTTGAAAAGAGCCCTAGAAAATCAATACAAATGTCTTCTTTGAGGTACCATATGGAAGATCCCAACTGGTAATTAGAAGTAAATATCTGACCTGTGATATTTATATGACAGGTGTTA
>JAQQSZ010019334.1:0-10387 GCA_028646595.1 Phalanger gymnotis
AAAAAAAAAAAACTACTGGGAAAACTGAAAAACAACATTGCAGAGAACAGGCATAGACCAACATTTTATACATATACCAAAATAAGGTCAAAATTTCTACAAAATTTAGACATAAACAGTGATACCATAAACAAATTACTAGAGTAAGGAATAGTTTACATGTCAGATTTATGGAGAAGGGAAGACATTATGACCAAACAAGAGATAGAGAGCATTACAAGATACAAAACAGATAATTTTGATTATATTAAATAAATAAAACCAATACAACCAAGATTAGAAGCAAAGCAGAAAGCTGGGAGAAAATTTTATAGCAAATGTCTCTGATAAAGGTTTCATTTCTACAATATATAGAAATCTCAGTAAAATTTACAAAAATATAAGTGACCCAATTGATAAACGGTCAAAGGTTAGGAACAGGTACTTTTCAGGTGAAGAAATCTGAACTATCTATAATCATATGAAAAGGAAAATGCTCTAAATCACTATTGATTAGAGAAATGCAAATTAAAACAACTCTTGGGCACCAACTCAAACTTTTCAAATTATCTAATATGACAGAAAAGGAAAATGATAAATGTTGGAGGAGTTATGGGAAAACTGAAACACTAATGTACTGTTGGTGGAGATGTGAACTGATTCAATCATTCTGGAGAGCAATTTGGAGCTATGTCCAAAGGATTATAAAACTGTACATACCCTTTGATCCAATGACCCTACTTCTAGGTCTATATCCCAAAGAGATGTTTAAAAAAGGAAAAAAAAAGACTTACTTGTACAGAAACATTTGCAGTAGCTCTTTCTGTGTAGTAAAGAATTGGAAAGTGAGTGATGCTTTTCAATTGTGGAATGACTGAATGAGTTGTGGAGTATGTTTCTAATAGAATACTATAAAAATGATGAGCAGGATGATTTTTTTTTTTGAAATTGGAAATACATGAACCAATACAAAGTGAAGAAAGCAGAACCTGGAGAATATTGTACAGAGTAGCAGCAATATTGCTCAATGATCAACTGTGAATTACTTAGCTATTCTCAGCAATACAACAATCCAAGACAATTTCAAAGGACTCATGATGAAAAGGGCTATCCACCTTCAGACAAAGAACTGATGGAATCTGAATTCAGATTAAAGCATACTATTTTTCACTTTCGTGTGTGTGTGTGTGTGTGTGTGTGTGTGTGTGTGTGTGTGTGTGTGTGTTGAGAGAGAGAGAGAGAGAGAGAGAGAGAGAGAGAGAGAGAGAATATGTTCAGGGATCTAGGTTTTCTTTAACAACATGAATAATATGAAAATATGTTTTGCATGATTGCAAATGTATAACATATCAAATTGCTCTGAGAGGTTAGGGGAGGGTTAGTGGGAGAAAGTGCAGAACTCAAAAACTTATTTATTTATCTATTTTGGAGGTGCAGAGGAAGGCAGGGCTATTGGGGTTAAGTCAAGTGTCTTAGGTCAGATTTGAACTCGAGTCCTCCTGACTCCAGGGCTGGCACTCTACCCACTGTGCCACCTAGCTGCCCTAGAACTCAAAATTTTTTAAAAAAAAAAGAATGTTAAAAATTGTTTTCACTTGTATTGGGAAAATAATGTGTCATTCAGAAAAAAAGAAATAGGTGAATCAAAGAATCAGTTATAGAATAATGAGTTATTTTCTCCAAGGATCAGACAATAAGAAAATATACTAATTTTAAGGTGAGATGAAGCCAAGGCAGTTCTTAGGGGGAAATGATATATCTTTATCACTTTCATCACCAAAAGAGTAAATAACTAGATCAATTAATTAGGTGTGTGATCAAAAACAGAAACAACAAGAAGACGAAAATAGAAATTGTAAAAATCAATGAAGGGATTAGCAAAATTGAAAGAAAAAAGCCTCAACAAATTAATAAATAAGAGTGGCAACTGATTTGATGAGAAAAAATAAACAAACCATTATATAACTTGGTTAAAATAAAAAGTGTGGAATCAAAATACAAGCATCAAAAATTAAATAGTGTATTTCCAAATGAATGAATGATATATTAGAAAATATTTTGCCCAAGCATTTGTCAATAAAAATGACATCACAAAGGGACTGGATGGTCATTCAATAAATATAAAATCTCCATATTAACATAGTAAGTTATTAAGAGCTTCACCCAATTTCAGAAAAACAGAAATTGATAAATCTATAAATAAAGTGCCAATAATGGGGAGGAACAAGAACTGAATCAATTTATAAGAGAATTCTACTAAACATTCAAATAAAAATTTTTACCAGTATTATATGAACTGCAAAAATTTTAAAAAGTATCCTCCCAAATGCCTTCCATGATACAAATATAGTCTTGATACCTAAACCATGGAAAGACAATTTATAGGCCTAAAAAATAATTCTTGTCCTATATCTCTAATGAATGCTAATTAAAAGAAAATTAGCAGAGTCTCTATAAATATGTCCAAAAATTTACAGTATGATGAAATTGAATTCATACTAGACATGGAAGGTTGCTTGAATGTAAAGAAAAGTATAAAAAAGTAACCTTAATAATAAAAAGTAATAAAATCTCATGGGTTTTTTTTTGGTCATTTTAGCCATTTCTAACTCTGTGACCCCATTTGAGGGTGTTTTGCTTGTTTGTTTTTTGTTTTAGCAAAGTTGCTCAGTGGTTTGCTATTTCCTTCTCCAGCTTATTTTACAGATGAGAAACTGGGGCATACTGGGTTAAATGACTTGCTCAGGGTCACATAGCTAATAAGTATCAGGTCAGATTTGGACACCGAAGCATCATCTTCCTAGCTCCAAGCCAGGCACTCTATCCACTGCACCACCTAGAATTCCAAAATCTTATGATTACATAAATAATCACAGAAAAAGCTTTTTGACAAAATACAAAATTCATTTGTATGTAAAGAAATCATCCTCATCTTCAACAAAAATAATAACTAAAGCATAGGAATTAATGGAACTTTCATTAATGTGGTAGATAGTACCTATCTAAATCTGAGAGACAACATTGTGATTACCTGGGATAAAGACAGTTCCCCCCAATACACACACACACACACACACACACATACACACACACGAGGTGCAAAGATGTCAATTATCACCATTAGTTTTGTTTCTTTTGTTTTTAAAAGAAAATTTTAAGAGATAGGACTTCTAGGAGCAAAGGTGAGTAAGTAAACAATAAATTACCATAACTCTCTCATACTCACCTCCAAACAGCCATAAAATTGAGCCCCAAAACAAATCCTGGAACAGCAGATCCAGCAAAAAATGAGGTGAAACAATCTTTTACTGTAAGAACCTTGGATGATCAGAAAGAAAGCTGTGTCTCACTTGGATGAAAGGGGAGAGCAGTTCAGGACAGGAAACAGCAAGCCCACAGTAACCTCCACCTTAGCAAACCAGTGGGAGATCCTGAGCCCCAGTGTGGTGGAGCAGGTAAAAGCCGATACCAGAACCCTCTACATGCCCTAGCATAGCCAAGGAAACCAGTAGACTCCACAACCGAGAACCACCACATGCTTCAGAATAGCCCTGGGGAAACAGGCACCCTCCAGAGGCCAGACTTCCACATACATCATCTAGACACCAACCCTGCAGGTGCCTGAGCAAGCAGACAGCCACCAGCTAGCACTGGTCTGCCATACTTCAACATAGCCCCAGGCAAACAGGTAGCTGACAGAGGCCAGATCACCACTTGCTTTAGTGTAGCCATGGTGAAAAGCAGAAACACACCACTCGGTTTCAGCACATACCAGACACCACCACTGAGAACCCCAGCTCAACACCAGGTAAGATGCCAGATCCCTATGGCCTCTAGAATTGCCAGCCAACTCACCCCATCCCCTCAACAGAGCACCAGACATGAGGGTCTCCATGGGTATCAGGGAAACATAAGTCCAGCACCAGGTAAACATCCCGTGGCTGCAGTCACTAGCACAAGAGCCAGAAACCTTGCCCCTTTCAACCTAGGAGCAGAGCTCAAATTTAAAATAAAGGAAAAAGGCCAAAAAAGATAAGTAAACAGCAAGAAAAAAGAATTGGACCATAGAAAGTTATTATGGTCACAAGAAAGACTGAGACACAAATTCCAAAAAGGACAACAATGTCAAAACACCTATGAGCACAACCTCAAAAAAAAAAAAACAACAGGAAGTGGTCTCAAGCCCAGAAAGAACTCGTGGAAGAGTTCAAAAAGGAGCTTAAAAATCATGTAAGAGAGGTAGAAGAAAAATTGGGAAAAGAAATGATAGTGATGCAAGAGAATTTGAAAAAAGAGTCAACACATTGGAATACTGCTTAACAATGGAAAAGGAGATACAAAAATCCACTGAAGAAAAGAACTCTTTAAAGAGTACTATTGGCCAAATAGAAAAGAAAGTACAAAAGCTAACTGAGGAAAACACTACCTTAAAAGTTAAAATTGGGCAAGTGGAAGCAAAAGATTCTATGGGCAATCATGAATCAATCAAATTCAGAAGAATGAAAAAAATATGAGAAAATGTAAAATACCTTATGGGAAAAATAGCTGACTTGGAAAATAGATCCAGGACAGATAATATCGGAATCATTGGATTAAATGAAAGCCATAAGCAAGAGGAGGACCTAGGCAGAATCTTTTAAGATAATATCAAGGAAAGCCACCCTGATATCCTGGAACCAAAAAGCAAAATAGGTATTGAAAGAATCCATGGATCACCGCAGGAAAGAGATTCCAAATTAAATTTGCAAGCAACATTATAGCCGAATGTCAGAACTATCAAGTCAAGGAAAAAATAATACTACAAGCAGTCAGAAAGAAACAATTCAAATATCGGGGAGTTACAATCAGGATCACACAGAACTTGGCAGCTACAATGTTGAAGAATTGGAGGTCATAGGACATGATATTCCAGCGGGCAAAGGAGCCAGGACTACAACCAAAATTAAGCCTAATACATCAAGGGAAAAAAGAAATAGAAGGAATTCAAGTATTTATAAAGAGAAGACCAGAACAAAACCAACAATTTGACCTCCAATATCAATACCCAAGAGGGAAGCATAAACAGGTAGAAAGGGAAAAGAAAACATAAGGGATTCAACAGAGGTAAACTGTTTACATACCTATGAGGAAAAATGATACTTGTAATTCTTAAGAAGTATATCATTAACACTACAGATAGAAGGAATATACATAGACAGAGAGTACAGGTAGAAAGTGATACTCAATAGGGAAGTATAAGGGTAGGAGATTAAGTAAAGGGCAGGGTGGGGACTGACAGAAGGAAGGGCAGATCAGAGAAGGTGTCAGGCAGAAGCAAAACAGAGATGATATGGGAAAGAGCAAAAGGAGAAAAAGGACAAACAAGGGGTGGAATAGGATGGAGGGAAATACACACGTAGTGATCATAACTGTGAATGTGGATGGGATGAATTTTCCTAGAAAATGGAAGCAGATAGCAGAAGGGATAAAAAAAAAAAAAACAGAATCCTACAATATATTGCTTAAAAAAACACTCTTGAAGCAGAGAGACACACGGTGTAAAGGTAAGGGGCTGGAGCAGAATCTATTATGCTTCAGCTGACCTATTAAAAAAACAGGTAGCAATCCTGATCTTAAGCAAAGTAAAAAGTAAAAATACATCTAATTAAAAGACATAATGAAGGAAAACTACATTTTGCTAAAAGGTACCATAGACAACAAAGCAATTGAATTAGAAGAGCAAAGAATAGTGTACCTGTCAAATCTATGAGGAGGGGATGAATTTATGACCAAACAAGAGACAAAGAGCATTACGAAATGTAGAGTATGTAAATTTGATAATATAAAATTAAAAATCTTTTGTACAAACAAAGAAAATGCAACCAGGATTGGATGGAAAGCAGAAAACTACAAAACAATCTTTACAGCAGGTATCTCTGACAAAGACCTCATTTTTCAAATACACAGAGAACTAAGTCAATTTATGAGAATATAATCCACTGCCAAACTGATAAATTATCAAAGGATATGAACAAGCAGTTTTCAGATAGAGAAATCAAAGATATCTGGATGCATATGAAGAAGCGCTCTAAATCATTTTTGATCAAAGAAATGCAAATTAAAACAACTCTCAGGCACCACCTCACAGCTATCAAATTGGCTAATATGACAAAAAAGGAAAACAATAAATGTTGGACAGGATGTAAGAAGATTAGAATACTAGTGCACTGTTAGTGGAGTTGTGAACTGAACCAACCATTCTGGATAGCAATTTGGAAATATGTCCAAAGGGCAACCAAATTGTGCTTATGTTTTGATCCAGCAATACTACTACTAGATCTGTATCCCAAAGAGATCATAAAGAAAAGTGAAAGGACCTACATGTGCAAGAATATTTATAGCAGCCCTATTTGCAGTGCCAAATATTGGAAACCAAAGGGATTTCCATCAAACAGGAAATGGCTAAACAAGCTGTGGTACATGAGTATAATGGTGTACCATTGTGCAATGTGTGTGTGTGTGTGTGTGTGTGTGTGTGTTTGTGTGTGTGTGTGTGCGCGCGCGTGTGTGTGTGCTTGTCTTTCATTCTCAAAGAGCACCATGTCATCAGGGAGATGATGACATGACTTGCAGCTAACTTTGATTTGAGGGAAGCAGGGCTGTGCAAGGACACCAGTCTCACTTTCTTCTCCAGAGCCATATGGGTCCAGTATTGATGAACAAGGAGATTTCAGAAAAACCTGGAAAGATGTGCACAAACTGATGCAAAGTGAAATGATAAGAGCCAAGAAAACATTGTTCATAGTATCACCAACATTGTGTGATGATGAATTGTGAATGCCTTAGCTCTTCTCAGCAACACAATGATACAAGACAAGTACAAAGGAAAATTCATTAAGGAAAATTCTATCCATATCACAAAGTGATGCACTCTGAATACAGACTGAAGCATAATTTTTTCCACTTATTTTATTCTTTTTCATGTTTTTTTTCTTTTGATTTGTTTCTTCTTTCACAACGGTGATTAATATGGCAATATGTTTACATGATAGCACATTATAACCTATATCAAATTGCCTACCATTGTCAGAAGAAGTGAGGGGAGGTAGGGAGGGAGGAAATTCTGGAACTCAAAATCTCTTAAAAATGAATGCTAAAATTTTTCTGGATATGTAATTGGAGGAAAAATAAAATACAATTTAAAGCAAACAAAAAATAAGAGAAAGAAAAAAAATGTTATAAATGCTAGTTACATGAAAAAATATAAGAAAAAGAAATTGAGAAATAGTCACAGGTGAAGAAGACAAAAATATAACTTTTTCAAGTGATATGATGGTTTACTTAGTGAACCCCAGAATGCACACATATGTAAAATTAGTGTCTTAAATCTATATATACATATGTGCATACAGATAATTTCTTCGCACTTGAGTTCTCTACATTATGTTCTCCAAGGATATTTTCCATTACAAGAGGACATGCCAAATACACTTTTAAACAATGGGATATAAACTTATAAAATTCTTCTACTTCTCTGGCAACTCTCACCTCTGTCCCATGACCTCATGTAGTTCTCCCATCTTACAGCACCATCCCATTCCTTATTCTTCTTTTAGAAGGAAAACAAAATGGGATTGCTATGCAAAGCCATGAGTGACATTCTGGTGAGTCTCAGATTCACCATGAGCACAGAAACAGATAATAAGGATGCTTAATATGCCCAGTATAAAGGGTAGCTCTTTCCCCCAACAGTCAAAGGCAATAAATTCATCCTTGTTTACTCAAAGCCCAGTACAATCAATTCACTACCAATGATAACCAATTGTAGTCCCAGACAAAAGCCTGTGACCCTACATGCCAATCAAGGTAATCTTGGAAATCCCTAATCAATCTCTTATACTTATGTGTCCTTCTATATACCTGCATGTACATTTATCCAATTATGTTCTCTGCCTCCTAAAAACCACTTTTTAAAAAATAGTAGCTTCCCTTAATTTTCCTGATTTCAGACACATACATATCCACCGACATTTATGTGTGTGATTTTCCTGAACATATATTATAGAATAAAATATATGTGTGTTATATGTGCATATTATATATATCCACATACATGTATTATAGAGCAAATTGCATGTGTATGCTTTATTCTATAGTATAAATCAGTGTTTAAAGGATCCGTAATTTCATCAGTGTGTACACTCCATCAGTGCAGATCACAATGGTTACCTCTCTATCTCTGTGTATCTCTGTATCCATCATCTATCTGTCTGCCTGTCTGTATAAAGACAGATCACTTTGATCTTTACTCTTTCCCTCATCTGACTAAGCTGCTGTGCCTCTCCATCATAACTAATTTGTCAGTTGAGGAATTAGTAATTGACAGACACATGAACAGAAATTAAAACATAATGATCAATAAGTAATAAAATGGATAAACTAGTTTACCCATAAACTCTCAGTGTATTTTTATTGACAGGAGAGAATTCAGCATAGTCAATATTCAATAAAAATATTCTGCTCATACATTTTAACAACTACACAATTAGTGAGTCTGCCCCATCGGGGAGTCCATTATGTTAAAACTCTGTCCTGCCATATCCCTGTGGATAATAGGAACACATTCAGCATTTTTATTCTCTAGATTTGTTTGACTCAAATAGAATGAAAATAAAATCCTAGTTAAAATGCATAAGCTACGATTACCAGTCTGGTAAGAAGAATGGAGGAAGAGTTGTACGTTATATCAGAAAGGGAGCTAGAAAAGGGGCAGAGCAAAGAGCACAGAATAGGGGCACAATTCAGGTAAGCCCTCCAAACATTTTCCTCCAACCATTCTCCTCCAAACAACTTTAAAATCATGCCTCAAATCACATTTTGGAGTAGCAGAGGCAACAAAATGGCAAGGTGAGACATTTTTCCAACTTTAGAAAACTTAGGAAATTGACAGAAAAGATTTCTGACAGTTGGATGTGGGCCAGCCTGTAGGACACATGGCAACAACATGAGCAGTGGGTCTCGGAGGCAGCTGTGACAGTGGCAGCAGCAGTTTGGGGAGTTCTCGATCCAGAGATGGTAAGGGCATTAGAAAAGTAGTCAGAAGAGATTACAAGCAACCCTTTGCTGGCACTGAGTGCAGGACCTGGCACTATTTGGCAACGCTTTTGCTCCTCAGCAGTTCTAGGTCATAGTCCCAGAGCAGGGAAAAGAACTTGTGGTTGCTCACAAGGGATCAGGGGCTCTGGTTGCAATTCTAAGGTAAAAAGGAGCACCAGTACTTGTGGCTGCAGAGGAGCAGGAGACCTGATCACAACTCCTGAGTCGAAGGTGTGAATGCAGAGCAGGAGAGCTATAATCACACCTCTCCTTGGTTCACACCACCTTGGAAGCACTAAAAACTTATAGATCCCCAGAATTGACTCTGAAATAGCATTATAAAAAAGCCTGTATCTTGGGACAGTGCCCCCCCACACCCAGAGAGCAGAACCTCACTTTGACGTAAAGTACAAAATCAAGTCACTTAACCCTATTTATCAGTTTTGTTTGATGTGGTGTTGAGTAGAGGTGTGGGTAGGGATTTCAGTCAGTCAATTTATACTTACTAAGTGACTGTTAAGTGAGGGCCTTAAGTAAATGCTGGGATGCAATGACAAAAATGAGACTGTTGCTTTGGGTAGAAGCTATAGAGAGGCAGACTGAGGCTTTACAGCCTCAGTCTTAGGCAGAGCTATAACAAATGGAATGGATTGTAACAGAAAGTATCAGCTCAGGGGCAGCTAGGTGGTGCAGTATGTAGAGTACCAACCCTGAGTTCAAATCCAACCTCAGACGCTTGACACATTTTCTAGCTGTGTGACCTTGGGCAAGTCACTTAACCTCAAATGCGCTGTTCCCCCCCACCCAAAAGAAAGTATCAGCTTTTCCTTCTTCAGAGGTTTTAAAGCAGAAGCTAGATAATTGTTTAAAATGGTAATGCTACAGAGAGAATTCTTATATAGGTGCCTTGTACTATACTAGAACCAGAGGTGTCAAATACTCAACAGTGGCCCCAAACTCCTGACTCACCTGAAACACATTTTATGTAATTGGAAGATGTTGAAGAAAATAAATAAATCAATGTATCGATGAATGAATAAATTAATTAATTTTTTTAAAAAATGCAACACAGACCGTGTTAATGTGAACTCCAAAATCAATGTGGGACCAGTGATTTGTTTTTGTTTGTTTGACACCATTATACAAACTTGGTCCCTTCTGGGCGGAGCCAAGATGGCGGCTGGGAAGCAGTGACTGGCGTGAGCTCCCCACCAAGTTCCTCCAAAAACCTATAAAACAATGGCTCTGAACCAATTTTAGAGCTGCAGAACCCACAAAGTGGCAGAGGGAAGCAGGGCTCCACCGCAGGACAGCCTGGATGGTCCCTGGGTAA
>JAQQSZ010019335.1:0-10387 GCA_028646595.1 Phalanger gymnotis
CTGAATTAAATTGTGTATCACACAAGCTGATCCCAGAATCTTCTTATTCTGGAAGCACAGGCAAGACTGATTTTGGCTCAACGCATTTAGACAGGCCACTCTCAACCCCACATGGGCAAAATTAACAGGAGTCTCTGATGTCAGAGCAAAATCAGTGATTATCTTATCACAACTGTTTAATGTTACAAAGATTAATTCTGGTGATCCCTTTAGCAGGGTCTCAGTTTCTGTGAAGACAATCAGCATTTTGAGTGGCACCATCTGGAAAATTCTTTTATAATATGAATACTGTAAATATTTATTTAAGCTCCCCCTCCCCCATTCCAGCTCTAAGCAAATTGTTCAAGATGCCAGATTCTTTCACTGAAAACTTATTATGTTTATCCTTAGAGGAGACCCCAAGTAGGGAAAGTATAAACATTTCTGGGCTATACCTTTACTCTTATCAAGAATGACTTCCTCTGTTGCTGAGATGGCCTTTTAGATTATAGTCCTGAAGACTTGAAAGTCAACTCAGGAAATATAGACTTTTTTATAGTGGCTTAAATGTTGAATTAAAATCTGGAAGTCTCCTTAACAACAATACCAATAAACAGATTCCATTTAGTAGATTGAAGGGAAAAGTGATCTGAATGAAGATAGATGGTAGGCAACCTTAGTCTGATTGTCTTTAAAGTTGACTGACTTTGTTCTGGGAGAACACACACACGGGCTTGATAGATGGGAGAGAAGTTATGGAATTGATTGGGAAGGCCGTCAACTGAGATCACAGTCAGATCCCAAAGGGATACTCACGGTAAAATATTAAGCGAAGCTATAGATCTGCAAACACATTAGACTGTAGGAGAAGACTCACGGATGTAGGGAGGGATAAGAATTAGAAGGTCAAAGGTCTATTGGTTTACACTAGGGAATCACTGGTAGAAATCATTTTCTAAACTTAAATACATAGCTTTTAAACTTTTTTTATATTTCTTTGAAAGTGCAGCTTTATGTAGGGTGGCTAGGTGGTGCCATAGTGCATAGACCACTGGGCTCGGAATCCGGAAGACTTCCTGAGTTCAAAGCTGGCCTCAGACACTCATTAGCTGTGTGACCCTGGGCAAGTCACTTAACCATGTTTGCCTCAGTTTCCTCATCTGTAAAATGAGCTGGAGAAGGAAATGGTGAATCACTCCAGTATCTTTGTCAAGAAAATCCCAAATGAGGTCACAAAGAGCATGACTGAAATGACTGAACAGAAACAACTTTATATGAAATGGTGTTAGAGGGACCAGTTATTTCTATAGCTATATTATTATAACTGGACAACCACGTTTTGGATTATTAGGGACCACATAATTAGTCTTTACAGAGACTAGTATAATAGAATTGGGCTGGCCTGGGTGGGCATGGTAACACACTAGAGATCATGGAATCATAGATTTATAGCTAGAAGACGCTTAAGAGGTCTTCAAGCCCAACAACTTTATCTTATAGGTGAGTAAACTGAGGCACAGAAAGTTTATATCACCTGGCCCATGGGTATACAATGGTAGGATCTCAACCCAAATCATTTTGACTCTAGGTCTAACAATCTCTCCTTTGCCCCATTCTGTTTCAGGTATGACTCACAGTTATTATTACGGCGGCCCCTCAGGTTTGTGGCAGTGGTTAAAAGTCAGGGAATGGAGAGGCTGACTAAAGGAGAAGAAGCAAAGAATCTTGGGACATCTTTTTTAGTAAGTTAATTTATTTATTTTTTGTTTTCAACATTCACTTCCGTGAGTTTTAAATTTTCTCCCCCTCCCCGAGACAGCATGCAATCCAATATAGACTCTACATATATATTCTTATTAAACATATTTTTACATTAGTTGTGTTATATAGAAGAATTAGAATGAATAGGAAGAACCATGAGAAAGAAAAACATGAAACAAAACAAAACAAAAAAAGAAAATAGTCTGCTTCAATCTGCATTCAGACTCCATATTTCTTTTTTCTGCATGTGGAGGCCATTTCCATCATGAGTCTTTTGGAATTGTCTTAGATCATTACATTGCTGAGAAGAGCTAAGTCTATCAAAATCAGTCCTTGCACCATGTGGCTGTTACTGTGTACAATGTTCTCCTGGTTCTGCCCACTTCACTCAACATCAGTTCATATAAGTCTTTCCAGGTTTTTCTGAAGTCTGCCTTCTCATCATTTCTTATAGGACAATAATAATCCATTACATTATTGGGATACCTTGTATGGGGAATGGGAGGAGGGGCAAACTCTTTTTTCCCCAGGAACCACCTAATTTCTGATTTAATATCTAGGCTACAGATGTTAAAACTCACATGTACTAGATAGGGTACAAATTAACTTTTTGCTTCTTAGTTGTAAACAGAGTAGCTATTGATAAAATCCTGGTTCTTTCAGTAACTGTTTATATAAAATATTTCAGATTTTTCTGTGGTGTTTATCAATCCAAGAGAATTTGGTTTAACATTCAAGAAACATTTATTAAGAACCTAATAGTAATAATGCAAGGTTCTATGCCAGATGCTAAGAAAATAAATACAGAAATGAAACTGTTTCTGCCCTCAAGAAGCTCGTATTCTAAAAACTTTATGAAATAATGAAAAACAATTTCATGAAGGAGAATGTCAACAACTGGGAGGATAAGCAAAGGTTTCATTTGGCAAGCAATTTTTGTGCTTTAAGAAAACCTAAGAATAGCAAGAAGTCAAAATAAAGATAGAGGGACCACTTCTGCACAATCCTGGAGGTGGGAGATTTAATGTCATGTATGTGAAACAGCTATCAGGCTAGTTTGACCTGAATGGAGAATATTTGAAAGAGTATGAGTGATATGAAATTAGACTGGAAAGATAGATTGGAGCCATTTTGTGGAGGGTTTTAAAGGTCAGGCTAAGAAGTTCGGAGTCTAGATGCAATCAGAAGCCACTTGGTATTTTTGAGTTGGGGAATGAAATGGAAAGATCCATGTTTTAGTAATATCGATTTGCTATCCATATGGATGGTGAATTGGAAAGGGAGAAACTGGAGGCAGAGAGGATGATTAGGAGGTATTGAAATAGCCCAGGAGAGGGGATAAGGGCCTGAAGTAGGGTAATGGTCATGTGAGTGGCAACTAGTTGGCTGGGTGGATAAAGCATGGGCCCTGGAAGCAGGAAGATGAGTTCAAATCCAGCCTCAGACATTTACTAGCTATATTACCCTGGCCAAGTCACTTAACCTGTTTGCCTCAGTTTCCTCATCTGTAAAATTATCTGGACAGGGAAATGACAAACCATTCCAGTATCTTTGCCAAGAAAACCCCAAATGGGTTTATGAAGAGTGGGACACAACTGAAAAACAATTGAATAATAAAAAGAGTACCAAAAATGAAGAATACTATCCACCTTCAGGCAGGGAGGTGGTAAAGTAAATATGCAAAAAGAGACATCCATTCTGGGGCAAGGTCAATGCAGCAATTTGTTTTTCTTTATTATACAACGGGGTAATGAAGAGTCAGATATGACTCAACAACTGAGCAACAACAACATGTGAGTAAAGAGAGGGGTATTGATTTAAGAAATATAGTGAGAGTATAAGATTTGTTTGAGAAGACTTGACAATTGATTGGCTATGGGGAATGAGGGAGAAGGAAAATTGGTGAAAACTCCAAGATATTGAATCTGAATGACTGTAATGATGGTGCCATCAACAGAATAGGGAAGTATGAAAGGCAGATGAATATTTTTGGGAAACAGTATCATCCTTGATATTTTGAGTTTGAGATGCACTCAGGTGGCAATGTCTAGCAGGGGGATTTGAGTTCAGAGGTCAGACTGGATCTAGATAGACAACAATTAATTAGATCATAAGCTATTAATATATTATTATTCATTAGTCAGGGGACTGGTATGGTCAAATATATGCATGAGAAAGATTAACGATGCATAAGGATGGATTTACGTGGACATGAGGCAAATGGAAAGGTAGGAAGGTCTGAGGGTACAAAGACCAGGCACTAGAAGATAAGTTTCTCTAGGGCAGAGGTTATTTTTTTTTTGGTCTTTCTGTCTTCAGCCCAAACGTACTGTTTTGCACAAAGAAGACACTTAATAAATGTGCTGAATTGAATCAAATTGAAGATATTTCATTAGTCTAAGAGATAATTAATTAGAATCTTGATTTGTAGAAGCGGGGGCTAGAAAGGTGGTTATGTATTTGAAAAATATTGATAGGATAGAATGTATAGGGCTTGGTGACTCATAGATTGTGGAGGAGGAGGCTCATTTGCTGAAATAGAGGCAACAAAGATGACTGAGGTTGCCTGGGAGAATAACCTAGGTAAAACAGGAGAATTGTAGTATCATTCAAATACTTAAAGAAAGCAGGGAGTTGAAAAGGTTTTGGAGAAAAGATTCAGAGTTTAATTTGAGATATGGTGAATCTAAGGTGCTGGTGGGGCATAATGGCATCAAGATAGAAATGTCCAGTAGACGACTGAAGATGTGGAACTCCGGAGAACAGTCAGAGCTGGAGGTATAGATTGGTGAGTCACCTTCACAGAGGTGATAGTTGAAAATATAAGGTAACCTCTATTCAGAAGTAACCTCTGGCATAAAGCCAAGTGAAGGCTGGGCTCAAGTGAAAGACAGCTAGGTAGGGGTTATACACTACTACTACATAGACCTGCAGAGAGAAGTTGAGTGAATTCCCTTCATCCCCACTCCCAACTCCTTAACCAAGAAGGATAGCTGAGTCAGCCTCATTATGTCTATAGGTGGCTTTTATAGTTCTGGATTTGAGCCTAAATGTTGCATGTGGTTTTTCAATAGTTATTTTATCATACTGCACTATTACTGCCATTATGTATGGCTGACATTTGAGTCTTTTCATACTTGGTATGAATATAAAAGGTCTAAATAAACTCAATATCAGATGTGTCTGGTATTCCATTTCTTGTATGCATATTGTAAATAAACCCCAGCAAAAAAAAATTTGAGTTCTAAATCCTGCCACCCCAAATCCTACAAATATGCATATTAAAGCCCTCTAATCCCATAAAAGCCTTTTTACTTGTAAATAACCCTATCTTGTTTTCCATCTCAAATTTCTCCTCCTGTAATTACACAATATTTGGTTTCCCCTCTTTGGACAATTCAAACTAAAACTTATTGCATTTCATAATTACAAACATTCATTTTGACTAACTTAACTAATCTGCCTGGAATCAGGTTCCTAGTGATATTGCTAACCCAGACTTGTAGTAGTGAAGTAATCCATCTCCTGACCAAGGTCTTGGAATCTTTTTAAACTCTACCTCAGCTAAACATTTGCATTTGGAAAGTTTTATCCTTTTTCCTCAGATAGTAATGTTTTATTAAGAACACAGCTATTTGATTTTCACTAGAGATCTGAATCAAAGACTTCAAGATATAGAGGCTTTAAAGAGGCCAGTTTATAAGAGATTTCCCCTTCCCTTCTCTGCCTGCCTCCCCATCCCCCACACACATACACACTGCAGGTCATTTATTGCTCTCATAATTTCTGAAGAACTTAGAATAAGACATGGCAAATTATAGTCATAAAAATCGTTGAATGTTAGATTTATAAAGGACCTTTGAAATCAGCTATTTTGGCTTTCTCACTTCCAATATGAGGGAACTGAGACCTAGAGATATAAAGGAAGTTGATGAAGGTCAGAGCCCAAGCAAGGCCAACAACTCCCATAATACTTACATGCAAAGTTCAGTATAGTGGGTAGAGAGTTAAAAGTGGTTCAGCCCCTTCTAGACTTCTGTATGGGTAGTGGGGGGGGGGATGTTTAGGGCATCTTCATGGCCACCAGGGCTCCAGGACAATTTTCATAGGATCTGAATGAAATTCTGAAAGATTTATAAAATATCAAGTGAGTTAGATGTTCCACTTGACATATTTATCAATTTCTAGCAGTTTTGGAGAGGGAATTGTGAATTTTGTTCAGTGATAACTTTATTTTCATCAGGATTATACAAAAGGAGACAGAAAATTGTGATTTTTTAAAAATTTTCACCATGAGTGAATAATCCTTAAAAATAGTCAAAAGACATTTGCATATCATGTTGCCATCCAGGTTGGGAGGAGGAAATATTTAGCAGTGTTGCAATGCGCATAGTAAGGCAACATTTTGCTAACTACAAACGTGGGAAACTGGTGCTGGAATCATATTTGTAGGGTGCTTAATCAATGGGTTGAGTTGCTTTAGTTAACTTTATGGATGAAATAGTTGCACCAAATCAGATTGGCTTTTGAGTGTTCAATTAATTTAAAGTTATTCCAAGTAGATGTGAACAACTAATGCCCAGGTGTCTTTAGGATGCTCCGCAGCAAGTAGGCTATCAAATTTATTGTGGAGGGTACACAGGAAGGAAGGAGATTCAGGATTCCCTTGGCTACTCAACAAGTTTTGCTCAGTTTGGAGAAGAGGAAGTACTACCTGTTTATAAGCAAAAAATAGTTATTGTCTCTGTCTCTGTCTCTCTCTCTGTCTCTCTCTCTCTCTGTCTCTCTCTGTCTTTCTCTCTCTCCCTCATATCTCTCTCCATCTCTCTTGCTCTCCACATGCACATATTTATACGTTATGACATTATGTAATGCTATTTGTCTCTACTAGTGATAGATAGCGATAGCTTGTGGTCTGACGATGACAGAATAAAAAGACTCAAGTTCATATTTATTGTGCCCTTGGAAGAGTAGTTATGAAATATATGAATGGCTCATGATCACACTCTCTAACACTGGGCTGGGGAATTGGGATCCAAGCTCTGGGCCAGGAAAGATAACTCTCTCTTCTGAGGCTCCCAAAGCTGTCTTGCACGTTCATGCTGAGAACAAAGAGACACAAGGAAATGCAAAGGATAGGGTCCATCCTAGGTGTTTATGAAACCTAGATGAAATCAGTCAGATTCAGTCTTCAGCAGACTATAAAGACATGGTTAGAGATGGGTGCCAGTCTCACCCAGGTGAAGTAAGCAAGTCAAAGATAAAAACCAAGGGTTGCTTTGTATCTACTGCTTTCCTCAATGCCCCAGTTACCTGATCAGGAGCCTCAAATTTGGGGAAAAAAATGACCAAAACAAAAGTCTTTTACCTTGCTCCTGGCATCTAGCTATAGCATCTTTAGTCTCCCAGGAGGCTTGGATTTGAGCAACACGTACACACTGTTGTTTATCTTGATTTATCCTCTATTTAGTTGGTTTATACATAGTTATTTTCATATCATCTCCTCCATTAGACTATGCGCTCCTTGAGAGCAAAGAGCGTCTTTTGCTTTTCTTATGTATACCTAGGTCTTAGTCTCGGACTTGGCATAAAGTAGGCTCCTAATGAATTCACGTTGATAGACAGATACACACATGGCTATATAGGATAATTATAATTATAAGAGTACATCTATTTCCATTCGTATCTATAGAAATGCATAGGCAGTTGGGTGGTACAGTGGTTGGACTGTTAGTCTTAGCATCAGGAAGACCTGAGTTCAAATACTGCCTCGGGCACTTAGTTATGTGGCCATGGGGAGGTCATTTTGAGGTTCAGTTTTCTCATTTGCAAAATGAAGATAATGATAGCTGTTCCCTTTGAGTTGTGTCTGATTCTTCGTAACCCCATGGCCCATATCCGCCCAAGCCCGTCTATCCTACACTATCTCTCAGAGCTGGTCCAGATTCATGTTCCTTGTTTCCATGACACTATCTATCCCTCTCATCCTCTTCCATCTCTTCCTTTTGCCTTCGCCCACCATCAAGGTCTTTTCCAATGAGGCCCGAAAGAGATGTTAGAAGGATCAGATGAGATGATGTATATAATCCTGACAGTGGTGTGTAAGTGCCACTCCAGTATCTTTACCAAGAAAACTCCTATAGGGTCAATAAAAGTTGGACACAACTGAACTGACTGAATCACAACAAATTTGAGACCAAATACTGTTTGAATAAACCACTGCTTAAGTCTTACCCACCTCCACCTAGTAGAATTTAAACTCCTTGAGGCCAAGAGATCTATTGTTTTGGTTTTCCCAGTCTTAGCTCTTAGAAGAGTGTCTTGGCTGCAGTAAGAACCTAATAAATGTTGGTTGTTGGGAGGTTACCTACTTCATCTGTTTGGCTCTGAATGTGTTATAACACTGACAGTCAGAGGCAGAGGGAAAGAGGAAAGCATGCTAGATTCCAAGTGAGGAAGACCTGAGTTCAAATCTTGCTTCGATACTTGTTAATATAGGACTCTGAGCTAGTTACTTAGCCTCTTATCCTTGGTTTCCTTATCTATAAAGTTGAGATGATAACAATAGAATCTACCTCACAAAGCTGTTGAGAAGATGAAATGAGGTAACGCATATGCCTTGTTTTGCAAACCTTAAAAAAATGCATTATATTAATATTAACTGTCACTATCCTAAGTTTTTTCCTGACTTGCTTAGGGACATATATTGTATAAAAGAGTCAGCTGAAATTTAATGCAATTTTAAAGTGGGAATGAGGAGGATAAGAAGGACTTTTCATTTTTAATTTTTTGGATGAAGTGTGAAATAGTTGCTCCAGGCAGAAAGAATTTTTGAATTGGGGATTTTTAGTACACATGTACAATTAGATTTTATTTCAATCTCAAGGAAAAAACAAATTAGGTATGAATATAAGGGTATTGAATGAATAGGTGCTGTGCAATCAAGATGGAACAAGAGTCCTTACTCTCTGAAAAATACCATTAATGGAAAAATTATTAAATGACTAGGGGAACACCTGAATGAAAAGACATATTGCCTCCACAATTCTTCACTGGCCAAAATTTAATGCTATGAGGACAGCATTCATCTCTCATTTCAATTTGGGAGAAATTGACTTCCAAGCAGAATGAGAAGAATATTTAGACTGTGAAAACAGAATATGCAATTATATTTTGCAGTGATCATGATGAGCATGGGACAAAAAAAAAATAAAAAGAACGCCAGGAAGATAATTGTGGATTTGCACCAGTGACTTTTGCAGCGGATGAATAAGGAGGAAAAATCCTATGAAAAACTTGGCGAGATTCTCTCAGCTAAATCAACGCATACCATTATGTTTAGTGACTTAAATGCAAAACAGGGCATCGGGGGAAATGGCAAACAATATGTATTAAGAAATAAAAGAAACCAAAGTTTTGGAAACTGTTCAGAAGTCTCACGTGAGAAGGGCAGCAAAGCGTTGGAGGAGAAAGAGCATGGGACTTGACATGTTCAAATCCAGATTGTGATATAGACTAGCTGGGTGCTACTGTGGACGCAGTGCTGGTCCTGAAGGCAAAAAGATTCGAGCCTCACTCACCAGCTGGATAGATCATTTAACTTCTGTTTCCTCAGTCTGTTCAACTATAAAATGGGTATCATAATAGCACCTGCCTCCCGGGGTTGTTGTGAGCTTCAAATGTGATATCTGTAAGGTGCCTGTCACATACTAGGTACAGAGTAGATGCTTTTTACCGCCTTTCTTTTTTCCTTTCCGAATAGGGCACGGTTGGCCTTCTGATAGCTGCTAATACTTCTGCCTTTGTTATACATTCTTGTTATCAACAAGATCACTTTGACACTGACTGGCCTATGTGACCCTGGGCAAGTCACTTCATACCTTTCCTTTTCTGTAAATGAGGATGATTATAAAACATGTACCTCTCAGGGTGGAGACAACATAGGGAAAGTGCTTTCTGAACCTCAAAGTGCTTTGCAAATGTCACTGTTGTTGTTCTTAAACAGCATTTCCTTCAAGAAGACCATGCTTAGGCATTGGGTATAGAAGCACCAAATGATGTTAAAGAAGGTGAAATTTCCTCTATCTCACGATACAAGAAATGACCAGTTACTGTCATGGTAGCCATCTGTGCCAGTAAGGCAAAAAAGTTTAACGGGTGCCCTTGAGGAGTTTGGCTTTTGTTTACGGTGAAAGTACTTTCACTTGTTAAATGCTAAGCCCCAGGCCCAAAGCCCTATCAGGTGTGAAACCTGTGTGGGCGTACATTAAGGACTTAAAAGGGGCCAATTCCAGAACCAATGGGTCTCTGGACTCTGGTCTCTAGTCGTTGACTTGAGAACGCCAGAGGCTTGGCTGCGAGGAGAGGGGAGAAACTACAGCTGGAAAAAAATCCGAAGCAGAGCCCACCCCTGTGTGGACCCAGGAGTTCAAGCGAGGTCTGGAGGCCAGTGAACATGATTTATGCCATCTTATTTTTCTGTGGCCTCCTGGCTACTCTTGTGAGGCGGGCCTACTGGGTCTGGAGGCTTGTGTTCACAATACTGGAATGGGGAGGTTGGTTCGCTAATTTGTTGCTCTGGGCCCTGAATAAATTTTTTGATGCCTTCTGCTTGGAGAATTCTGTATACTCAACGATTTCGAACCAT
>JAQQSZ010019336.1:0-10387 GCA_028646595.1 Phalanger gymnotis
TGGAGCCCTGCTTCCCTCTGCCACTTTGTGGGTTCTGCAGCTCTAAAATTGGTTCAGAGCCATTGTTTTATAGGTTTTTGGAGGAACTTGGTGGGGAGCTCACGCCAGTCACTGCTTCCCAGCCGCCATCTTGGCTCCGCCCCCTACATTGTATACTCTTATTATTTCTTGAAACATGATATCTACCATCCTTGCTTAGTCATGGTTTTTTAGGATTTCTGATGGTTCTTATGATCCCTATGGTCCGTTTTCCAGGCCATTCTAATTTTTCTT
Source organism: Phalanger gymnotis (assembly GCA_028646595.1). Classification (NCBI taxonomy): domain Eukaryota; kingdom Metazoa; phylum Chordata; class Mammalia; order Diprotodontia; family Phalangeridae; genus Phalanger; species Phalanger gymnotis. The sequence goes on from JAQQSZ010019336.1 coordinate 274, forward strand.
CTAATTTTTCAAGACATTTTGCCTTTTCCTAATATTTCTTCTTATCTTATGGAATCATTGGGTTATATTTGAACCATTCTATTTTTCATTGAGTCCAAAACTTAGGCTAGGTTTTCTACTTTCTGTTTATTCACTTTTAAATTTTTTTCTTAAAAAAAAGCCTTTTGTCTCTTGCTTCATCTAACCACTCTCAGAATCCTTGTGGCCAAGTTTTTGTTGTGTTAGTCTTTTCTTTCTTTTACTTGTTGGCTTCTCTTAATGCATGGTATTTCTTTATTGTATTTGGGGTTTTATGGTGTTTACTCATATTTCTAGTATCAGTCCAGGATTAGAACTTTATGCCAGGGTCAGGGTCTGTTTCACCTCACACTCTTAGACGGGATGGAAAGGCCCCGTTTGCTCATATCTGCTGTGTGGTATAGATGCCACTAACATTGCATTTATGGATGGAATATCTGGCACTTTGCCACACTTCTGTCATAATCTCTTGTTTCTGCTTCAGTCTCCTAGTGGCCCAATGCTGGTGTTGTTCTTGGTTCCATCTCTTTCTCCTTCTCTTTGTACAATCTCCAATTGGGATTGGTTTTATGCCCTACTATGGCCTTGGCAGACCCCACTTAGGTGTAAGAGATCATGCTAATCTCAGGCTTTTTGCAAGGCTTCCTGATATGTATGCCTGGGGACTGAAATAACCATCTCCTTTTGTCATTCTAAGAGAAGCATTGACTTCTGGGCTTTTTGAAGCTCTATGAGTTACCCAGAGTTGTGCTGATTTTCCATCACTGTGGCTTCAAGTGACCCAAAGCATGTACTCCCCAAACCTGTATCCATACACAGTTACCTATAGGGGAAGGGGCTGATTCTATTCCCAGTTGTTATTCTGAGAGGTCAGGGCCGAGATTCCTCTGTATTAAGGCCATTTTGCAGGAGTTTGTGATGATTTCTACCTTTCGTGGTACATCCCTTCTCTGAGCAAACACTGCAGGCTTCTAGCCATCTTATGGTGGTTCAGAAATGGATCGAGCAGAAATGCTTACTGGTGTTTCTTCTTGATCTTCTCCATCACTGTTCTACCTGGGACCCTTTAAGATCTTTGGTGGAATGTTTATGAGAAAGTTAGACTCCTCTAATGTTCTCATTTTTCTGTCTTAAGTCAAAGTCTTTTTGAAATCCTTTTCAAATGTTGGCAAATCTTTAAAATTTTAAGTGATGGAAATGAGAGGCATGCAGACAACAAGTGATCACTAAGCACTTACTACATAAAAAGAAAGACAGTCTCTGACCTTAAAAAACTTAACGTTCAAATGGGGAAAGATTAGACATAGAAGTTGAAAAGCAGCTGATGGGGAATGGAGGCAGATGGGATCCCAGGGAATATAGTGGCAAATTCTAGTACTTGGAAGCAGGGCTGGTGAGAGGATTGGGGCTGTGGTAGGGTATGTTCTTCGCGGGCCTATACCCAAAATAGGGGCTCCCACGAACTCCTCAATGGAAGTAAAGGTGCTGGCATGCATAGGGATGGGCTCAGGGGCATGGGGAGAAGGTCTTAAGCACTGAGGGAAGTTGCAGGAAGGAAAAGAGTTTGTTGAACTGGACAATTCTCCAAAACAGCATAGCAGTGGTGTAATGGAAAGAGTGCTAGCATTAGCTGTAAAGAAACTAGGGATTTATCTCATTAGCTGGATTGTAGAATTGGCCCTGTGTTTTGTAGGCTCTGTGCTGGGTCAGTCTTTGGCTCAGTGCTAATAAAGGTCATTGTTATTACCATGGGGAAGGTTTTTTGGGTGGCTTATGCAAAATGAGATGTTAGTCTCAGTCCATTTCCTCAGGAACAGGAGTAACACAGTAGAGCCCTCATCCTCTCTGGCCCCTTGATGACTATTTTGCTGTAGAGGCTGAGGCTCTAATGCATTTGTAGGCTAAGCTGTCTTTCAGCAATGACATTAGTGGAGCTATGTGATGAGACCATTATGTATAATATTTCTAAGAGATGGAAAAATTCCAGGGAGTGGTTTCTAAAAACTTCGAAAGTGAAAGTAAAGTAAAAAGTAAAAATTTGAAGTAAATTTGAAAGTAAAAATTACAATGACTCCACATTAGATAAATGATCATATTATTACTAATTGCATGGCAAAACCTCAAACAATATGTCCTTTAAAAACAGGAATTATGTAATTTGTATTTTAGGAGCAAATTAATAATGTACAAAAATATACTTTTGTGTATTTTATTAGGAAATGTTTAAATTAAGATGGTTCCGTAGAAAAGGAATTGCTAACTAACCTCACTTTTGCCTGTTCCTTACTTAATTTGGAATGATTTATTTAAATAGAAATACTTTATGTGGACTGTGTTTGTTAGTGGGCCTTTTCAATGGCTCTCATCTAAAGTGTTCAGGTCAATGGTTATCTTTAAGATCTCTTGTTTCTCTGTCCTCCATCCTATAGGAAGAAGTGAGTATTTTCATTGCAACCTGTCTCTGCCTGGGGAGGACTATAGTCCTCAATCCGTGGCTATGGGGTTCTTCACTTCGGCTAGGTAGCTAACAGAAGGTAACAGATGTTCTGGCTAAGATTATGTCTGTTCTGAACAATTATTTTGAATTCCTCTCACATCTGTGGTTCCCTTTGAGTTCTTCAGCTTAACTCTCAGTTAAGTCTGAAGAGGAAATGCCTTTCAACCTCCCTTCATGCTCCTTTGTTCCATAAAAATGTCAAGGACTGAACAGTATTTAGAGAATAATTAAAAGTCTGATGACTTTTGTCTCTCTCTTCCCTCCCTTCAACAAATAATAGTCTAGTTTCCCTCTACATACTTACACAGATGACTAGGTATTTGCCAATGTGGTACAGTGGAAAGAATGCTGTAACTGGAGTCAGGAGAAATCTGGGTTTTAATCCTGCCTATAGTACTTACTAGCTATGCTACCATAGGCAAGCCACTTAATCTCTTAGGTTCTTCATCATGGCAAGTAGATGACGCAGTCAATAGAGGGCTGGACTTGGAGTTAGGAAGACATGAATTCAAATTCAGCCTCAGACAATTACTGCATGTATGACCCTGGGTCAGTCTCTAGGCTTCTGGCTATTTCATTTTCTTCTTCTGTAAAGGGGAGATAATGATAACCCTGCCTCCCAGGGTTGTAAGGATCAAATTGCCAAGCCGTTTTAGAAACCTTAAAGTGCTATGTAAATGCTAGCTATGTTATTTATCTCTAAAATATAGAGGATGTTTATATTGCCTCCTTCACAGGGTTGTTCTGAGTCTTAAATGAGGTAACATGTAAACTGTTTTTCAAAGTATAATAGATATCTCTACTACATCTATATGCACATTTATATTCACATGTATCTCTATCTACTACATCTATATTCACAGTATATGTGCATGTATGTATAGTCTTATGCATATGTTTATATGTATATACAGATATTCACATGCACATAATTATGTTATACATGTTTATATTTCTGTCCACATACACACACTCAAAGATGCACACATTCACATATATGTATGTATATATACACCCATATTTATTTCCTTAAACTTATATGAATATGTGTATATACATACATGTGTATGTACACATACATATATAAATATTTATGAATTTTGCCTAGTTAATGATTATTTTACATGGAACTCTAACTGTGTTCTAAGCATATTAAACATGGAATTTAAAAATTAAATCATTAATAAAATAGGGAACTAACGGGCTTCTCATAATTCAGCCTCAAACTTAGAGAATTTACAACTAGAGTTCATTAACATGTTAGCTGGCAGCAGCTGCTGGCCAAGAGGATAATCCTGAAGTACAGATGAACTAGAAATTATAAGCATAAAGAAAAGAAGATGAAAGTGAGCTTTGTGGTCCTTATTTGTTTTTTCAAATCAGTCATTATTTTGTGATTTAAGGTTGGAATTACGTTGTGATGTCTCAATAGCTCATTGTTTAGAAAATTGATTAAGCTGAACCATTGTATAGAATAAATATAATATTCTAGCTTATACTAAAAAAAGAAAAGAAAAGAATTGGGGTAGTTAGGAAATGAAGATGTGTGAAGACTCAAGTTTATGGTGAGTGAATTCCAAGGAATCAGAGAACTCCTTAGTTGTAGGAAATAGAAGGGATATTTGGCAGGCCTGGGAAAAGGGGAGACCTGCTAAGTGTGATTGCAAAGAAAAGTTGAATCAGTATACAAGAGCCACAACCCATAAGAAGTATAGCCCGGAGCTCTGTTCTGTTCTTGCCACAAGTTTTAAACTCTGGTTACCCAGGAATTTTTATCCCATGAGAGACCATCTCGCAATGAAATGTTTCTTGTAGGACACCATGCCTGAGGTGGCTCTTGAAGGTAACTAGGGCTCTGTTCTACGAGACTGAGGTAAGGAACTAGTGCATCCCAGGCATAGAGGGTAGCCAAAGCAAAGCCATGAGACACAGAATGACAAAGGGTAAGAAGAAGTAAGAGGACCAATAAATGAAGAGGGATAAGGCATGGTAATGCCAGGAAGGTAGGTTAGTACCAAGGGGTGAAAGGCTTTAAGTTCTCTACTACAATTCATTGTTGTTGCTGAGTCATTTCAGTTATGTCTGACTCCCTATGACACCATTTGGGGTTTTCTTGGCAGAGATACTGGAGTAGTTTGCCATTTCCTTTTCCAGTTCGTTTTATAGATGAGGAAACTGAGGCAAATAGGGTAAAGTGACATGCCCAAGGTCACATAGCTAGTAAGTGTCTGAGGCCAGATCTGAATTCAGGAAAATATGACTTTCTGACTTCAAGCTCAGTGTTCTATCCACTGCACTACCTAGCTGCCCCTCTACTACAATAGCATCCACTAAATAAGTGGTGAAATAGTTTCAATTTCACTGTCATATAAACAAACTCTAATTGCCAAAATAAATGCTGAAGATTTGGAGAAAGGAGAAAGATGAAACATAACAAGGGTTACTGGAATCTTTAGAATAATTTTAAGGATTATAGTAATTTAGAAAGAAATAATGGGTTAAAAGTCACTTCTGAATAATATATGTGTTTAGAATAAGTCTCACGTGGTAGTGAATAAATTCTCAGTTGTCACCGTTTTAGACTCTGGAAACATTTTGAAGACCAGGCTGGACTAAATGTTAGAGGATATGTGTGAGGAGGAAGATTTAAGATTTAAGTATCTAGGCAACCTGTGGTGGTTACTTTTATTCTTCCTTCTATTATGCTTGGAAAAGTTCTGGCAGGGGGCTAACTTGCTGTCCGTTCGTGAAGAAAAATATGTATTTCTGTGATTCTGCCAAATGTCAGTGCTACCAGAGCCCGCACTCCGTAAGTAGTTTCTCAACTAGGGAAGACCTGGAAACTTTCTGGGATATTAGAACAGTGTCATTGATTATTAACTTAACTTCTATTAAGTAATAGCAGTAGTCAAGAAGGATTTTTTTTCTACTTCTGGGTAAAGAGAGTGATGGGTAAGTGTGAATACGATTTGGCCCCTCTCTCAATGAGCTTCCTGCCTCCATGGGAGAGAATTGGCATTCATGAAATGACACAAGAATAAAATCAATTAAAACAGAAAAATGCCAAGTGATGGCAAAGAGTACAGAATGAGTATAGATGGACTCTGGTGATGTATAGTGGAGTAGTGGGCAGAAACAGGTAGGAATAGTAATTGAAAGCCAATACCATGGACTGATATGTTTTAAGCTGAGTTTCACTTAAATTTTGGTTTATTTTTGGTTTGTTTTGAGACTGGTTCCCTGTATCTTACAAAGGCTGGAGGTGTAGTAGTCACTCATGGGTCTAGCCCTATTACTGGTTGACACACTCATTTGTACATGCTTTTTCTGCCAAAGACTGCCTTTTTTCCTTTTCAACAGCTTAGTGGCTCTCTGTTCCTGGGCACTAGACATAGTGTGGATACCCAATAAGCTTCAGTCCTACTGTAAGTCAGAAGTCCTGAACTCAAGCAATCCTCTGGCCTTGACCCCACCATTAGCAGGGACTATAACTTAGGCCACTCTGCCTTGGTAAGCGGAGGGTTTTTTTATGTTATTGGGAAACAGACATTGCTTTCTTTTTTCTTTTTTCTTTCTTTTTGCACTTAATATTTTTCCAATTCATGTAAAGATAGTTTTCAACATTCATTTTCATAAGATTTTGAATTCCAAATTTTTCTCCCTCATTCTCTTTCCTCCCCCCTCCTCAAGACAACAAGCAATCTGATATTGGTTATATATGTACAATCATGTTAAACATATTTCCACATTAGTCATGTGAAAAAAGAATCAGAGCAAAAGGGAAAAACCACAAGAAAGAAAAAACAAAAGAAGAAAAAAAAGTATGTTTTGATCTGCATTCAGATTCCATAGTTCTTTCCATCGTGAGTCTTTTGGAATTGTCTTGGATCATTGTATTACTGTGAAGAGCTAAGTCTATCATAGCTGATCATTAAACAATGTTGCTGTCACTGTGTACAATGTTCTTCCGGTTCTGCTCATTTCACTCAGCATCGGTTCATGTAAGTCTTTCCAGGTTTTTTTGAAATATAACTGCTTGTAATTTCTCAAGGAATAATAGCATTCCATTATATTTCTATACCAAAACTTGTTCAGCCCTTCCCCAGTTGATGGGCATCTCTACAATTTCCAATTCTTTGCCACAACTAAAAAAGCTGCTGTAAATATTTTTGTACATGTGGGTCCTTTTCCCTTTATCATCTCTTTAGGATATAGACCTGGTAGTGATATTGCTAGATCAAAGGTTATGCACAACTTTATAGTCCTTTGGGCATAGTTCCAAATTGTTCTCCAGAATGGTTGGATGAGTTCACAACTTCACCAACAATGCATTAGTGTTCCAATTTTCCCACACCTTCTCCAACATATATCATTTTCCTTTTCTGACATATTAATCAATCTGACAGGTGTGAGGTGGTACCTCAGAGTTGTTTTAATTTGCATTTCTCTAATCAATAGTGATTTAGAGCATTTTTTCATGTGACTATAAATAGCTTTAATTTCTGCTTCTGAAAACTGCCTGTAAAAATGTAATCAAAATTATCTATTCTTCATTTTATATTAATCTCATTTATATATAATCTCATTTGATCAGGAATTCTTCCATTCTCCATATATCTGACTGGTAAACTATTCTTTGCTCCCCTAATTTGTTTATGATATCATCCTTTATTTCTAAATCTGATACCCATTTTCATCTTATCTTTGTATAGGGTGTGAGATGTTGTTCTATGCCTAGTTTCTTCCATATTGTTTTCCCATTTTCCCAGCAGTTTTTGTCAGATGGTGAGTTCTTATCCCAGAAGTTGGTGTCTTTGGGTTTATCAAATAGTAGATTACTATGGTCATTTACTACTGTATCTTATCTACCTAACCTATTCCACTGATCCACTATTCTGTTTCTTAGCCAGTACCAAATAGCTTTGATTATTGATGCTTTATAAGATAGTTTTAGGTATGGCATGATGAGGCCACCTGCCTTTGCATTCCCCCCCCCCCCAAACTAATTTCCTTGTTATTCTTGATCTTTTGTTCTTCCAGGTGAATTTTGTTATTATTTTTTCCAGCTCTATAAAATAGTCTGTGGCTGTTTGAATGGTATGGCACTGAATAAGTAAATTAATTTAGCCAGAATTGTCATTTTTATTATTTTAGTTCAGCCTACCCATAAGCACTTGATATGTTTCCAATTGTTTAGATCTGACTTTATTTGTGTGAAAAGTGTTTTGTAATTGTGTTCATATAGTTTCTGGGTTTATCTTGGCAATAAGACTCCCAAATATTTTATATTTTCAATAGTTATTTTAAATGGTATTTCTCTATCTCTTGCTGCTGACCTTTGTTGGTAATAGATAGCAATGCTGATTATTTATGTGGATTTACTTTGTATCCCATAAATTTACTAAAGTTGTTCGTTGTTTCAACTAATTTTTAGTTGATTCTCTAGGATTCTCTAAGTATACCACCACATCATCTGCAAAGAGTGATAGTTTTATTTACTCATTGCCTATTCTAATTCCTTCAATTTCTTTTTCTTGTCTTATAGCTAAAGATAACATTTTTACTACAATACTGAGTAATAGTGGTAATAATGGACATACTTGTTTTACCCCTCGTATTATTGGGAATGCTTCTAGCTTATCTCCATTACATACAATGCTTGCCGATGGTTTAAGATATCATCTTATCATTTTATATAAAAACTTATCATTTTAAGGAAAGCTCCATTTATTTCTATGGTCTGTAGTATTTTTAATAGAAATGGGTGCTGTATTTCATCAAAAGCTTTTTCTGCATCTGTTGAGATAATCATATGATTTCTGTTAGTTTTGTTACTGATGTGGTCAATTATGGTGGTAGTTTTCCCAATATTGAACCAGCTCTGCATTCCTGGTATAAATCCCACCTGGACAAAGTGTATTAACCTCATAATAAATTGTTGTAATCTCTTTGCTAATATTTTATTTAAAAGTTTTGCCTCAATATTCATTAGAGAAATTGGTCTGTAATTTTCTTTCTCTGTTTTGATCCTTCCCGGTTTAGGCATTAGCATTGTATTTATATTATAAAAAGGAATTTGGTAGAACTCTTTTTCATGTATTTTTTCCAAACAGTTTAACATAGTATTGGAATTAGTTGTTTTTTTTAAATGTGTAATAGAATTCACTTGTAAATCCATCTGACCCTGGAGATTTTTTCTTAGGGAGTTCATTGATGATTTATTCATCAATGAGATTATTTAAGTATTTTGTTTCCTCTTCTGTTAATCTGGGCAATTTGTATTTTTGGAAATTTTCATTCATTTCACTCCTATTGTTATATTTATTTGCATACAGCTGGGCAAAATAGCTCTTAATTATTGCTTTAATTTTCTCTTCATTGGTAGTGATCACAGCTTTTTCATTTTTGATACTAGTAATTTGGTTTTCTTTCTTTTTTACATCAAATTAACCAAAGGTTTATCTATTTTATTGTTTTTTCATAAAACCATCTTTCAGTTTTATTTATGAATTCAATCATTTTCTTATGATCAATTTTATCAATCTCTCCTTTGATTAGAATTTCTAATTTGGTATTTAATTGGGGATTTTTAATTTGTTTTTTTCCTAGCTTTTTTAACTGCATGCCCAATTCATTGATCTCTTCTTTCACTATTTTATTCATATGCACATTCAGAGATATAAAATTTCCCCTAAGAACTACATTGGCTGCATCCCATAAATTTTGGTAAGTTGCCTCATTATCATCATTCTTTTGATGAAATTATTGATTGTTTTTATGATCTGATCCACTCATTCTTTAGGATTACATTATTTAATTTCCAGTGAAGTTTTAGTCTCGTCCTTTATTATACATAATTTTTATTGCATCATGATTTGAAAAGGATGCATTTAATATTTCTGCCTTTCTGTGTTTGGCTGTGATGTTTTTATGCCCTAGTACATGGTCATTTTTTTATGTGGGCGACATGTGCCACTGAGAAAAAATTATAATCCTTTCTCTCCCCATTCAGTTTTCTACAGAGATCTATCATATCTAACTTTCCTAAAATTCTGTTCACCTCCTTATCTTCTTTCTTGTTCATTTTGTGGTTAGATTTATCTAGCTCTGAGGGAGGGAGGTTCAGGTCCCCCACTAGCATAGTTTTGCTGTCTGTTTCTTCCTGTAAATCGCTTAACTACTCCTTTAAGAATTTGCATGCTGGGGGTGGCGGAGCCAAGATGGCGGCTGGAAAGCAGTGACTGGCGTGAGCTCCCCACCAAGTCCCTCCAAAAACCTATAAAAAATGGCTCTGAACCAATTCTAGAACTGCAGAACCCACAAAGTGGCAGAGGGAAGCAGGGCTCCAGCCCAGGACAGCCTGGATGGTCTCTGGGTAAGGTCTGTCCCGCACAGAGCTCCCAGATCCCAGCTGAGGGGAGCGGAGCTGAGGCCAGCAGAGCCCAGTGTGCGTGGTGCGGGCCCACCAGACCACGGACTGACGAGACCAGGAGCCGAGCGGAGAGTGCCCTAGCATCATGAATTACTGAGCTGTGGCATTTACCAGACCTCACAACCCACAAACAGCAGACAACAGAGAAGGTTAGTGGAAAAAGCTGC
>JAQQSZ010019337.1:0-10387 GCA_028646595.1 Phalanger gymnotis
TTTGGGGTCTCTTTTAGCAAGTCATTGACTTGTTTTTCATGGTTTTCTCTCATCCTTCTCATTTCTCTTCCCAATTTTTCCTCTACTTCTCTAACTTGCTCTTCCAAATCCTTTTTGAGCTCTTCCATGGCCTGAGACCAGTTCATGTTTTTCTCGGAGGCTTTTGATGTGGGCTCTTTGACTTTATTGACTTCTTCTGGCTGTATGTTTTGGTCTTCTTTGCCACCAAAGAAAGATTCCAAAGTCTGAGACTGAATCTGAATGGGTTTTCGCTGCCTGGCCATGTTCCCAGCCAACTTACTTGATCCTTGAGTTTTTCAGCGGGGTATGACTGCTTATAGAGCAAAGAGTACTTTGTTCCAAGCTTGAGGGGATGCACCGTTGTTTTCAGAGCTATTTCTATACAGCCAGCTCTGCCACACCAGCACTCCTCCTTCCCCAAGAACCGCCAACCTGGACCTGACTCAAATCTTAAGCAGGCTCTGCACTCCTGTTCTGATCCGCTACTTAAGTCCTCCCACCAGGTGGGCCTGGGGCCAGAAGTAACTGCAGCTGTAGTTCTGTAGCTGCATCACCCCCTGCTCCTGGGGTGGTGGCCCAATCAGGAACTCTTTTCACTCTGTCCCCTGCAGCTTTTCCCACTAACTTTCTCTGTTGTCTTTGGTGTTTGTGGGTTGAGAAGTCTGGTAACTGCCACAGCTCACTGATTCAGGGTGCTAGGGCCTGTTCAGCCTGGCTCCTGGTCTGGTTGGTCCTGCTGCCACCCACACTGGGCTCTGCTCTGCTCCGTTCCCCTCTGTTCCGTGCATGATAGACCTCATCGAGTGACCATCAAGGCTGTCCTGGGCTGGATCCCTGCTTCCCTCTGCTATTTTGTGGGTTCTGCAGTTCTAGAATTTGTTCAGAGCCATTTTTTATAGGTTTTTGGAGGGACCTGGCAGGGAGCTCACACAAGTCCCTGCTTTCCAGCTGCCATCTTGGCTCTGCCCTGCCTTTGATTTTCTGATTCTGCCTCCCATAGGAACCATGGCATCTGTTAAGGAAGGGAATCCTTCAAATTTTCCCAACAATGTTTGAAAATTTCATGATCAAAAGATCTTCCTTAGAGAAACTACAGTTAGTTACTATCTTAAGTTTTTAAAAAGTTCTACTTTTTCAAAAATTGTATGAAATTGGGCCCATAATTATTACATAGACACACTTTCCACACCAAAAAGACAGTCAGGATATTCTGGAGCTAATTCCTTCTTTACCCCAAAACAGAGGGAACAAAAGGTGGGACTCCAGGATTGTCCCTAACAAATTCAATAGTTTGCCATAGGCTCTAATGGTAAAGAGCCCTACCAAAATGAAAACGACAGAGTTTGTCCTAATAGATTCAAACAGGTGGAATGGCCAATGAAAGCCCAATCCTTATGTATATGTTTGGTAGACTCTGTCTCCATCATGGATTTTAGAGAATGTGTAGGAATTCCTGACTATTTCCCATTCATTTATCACATGGTATACAAAAGACCTTTCCTCCCAATGCATTTGACTGAGGAGAATGAGCTGCTGTGGGCCTTTGGCTGGGGGAAGACACTTTGAGTATTCTCCCATGTTTTTGCAAGGAAGTCAGCAGAACCCTATTTCCTTGCAGAAACCCAAGCAAGGATTCCTCTAAGGCTTCAGGGGGGTAGCCATGATGGTACCTCCTACTTGCCAGCTGCTTATCTTCTCTGGCCAACATGTAGTCATTTGCATCTTTGCATTTTTTCCCCTTCTCTAATAGGTGAAGGAGTATTGAGATACCTGCAATCTTGTAAGTTTCAAATGATCAGAAAGGTGAGCTGCCAGAGAGTTTTTTGGCATCTGAACCCAGTAAGGAGCAATTTGTGGGATACAGCCTAGCAATAAATTAGACTCAGAAGCTAAAATGTTGTCTTTTGGAAGAGTGGCAAGCCAAGTGGAAGCCTGCCAACCAAGCTTTCAAGAAGGAACTGTTGGGAGAAGAGAGGCAGAAAGGAAAGAGAGTGAGAGAGTGCCTCTGTCTTCGTCTTGTCCTTTCCTCTCCCTTCTGCTGGAGGGAGGATCTTGTGAAAATTGGAGAACCGAAGGATTTGGATTTTTTCATTGGCATTCTAGTAGTGTCCCAGGGAGAGCAGCAGCTGGCAGCAGTGTCTGCATTAGGAGCCAAGGACAGACTTGAGAAGTGAGGAGAGCAGATTCAAGGCTCTGCAAAGAGCTCAGCAGAAAAGCCCCACCATACTTAAAAGGAACAACTTGAGGACCCCAGCAAAAAGACTTCTATGAACTGTTAATCACCCCTTTACCACATGTGCACTCTGAGTTTGAGCCTACTTTCCTCCGGAATTTATAGATACCCATGGAAAAGGTGTCACAGACTTTTGGGGAGGTTGTTTTGTACCAAGGTACTGGTAATAAATACCAGTTTCTAAAAGCTTTACTAAGTCTGGCTAATTGATATCATTGGACAGTCATAGGGGAAGCACCCTGGTTGGGGCTCTTAAGCGATGGCATTGGATATCCACACTCCAATCCCTCGGAGCCACCACTAGATTAGGAGACTAGTAGGGGCAGAACTATGGGGACTCAACCTGCCTGTGGGAATAGTGGTTGGGTGAGTAGCCCCAAAGTATGTACTACATACACAGAGAAATGAACTGCAGCCATAGGGAAGAATCAAGACTGGGGGAATCAACTGGAATTGTACTCACCATTATTCTACTTCTTTGGGGTCCTTGGCCAAATATCATTATCCTACTTCTGACACCAAACTGTTAAGGCATAATCCAACAGCACATCTAATTATACTTAAGAGCAAAACATTTTACTGCAACTTCAGAGTAGAGAGACCAAGAGGTTGAAATTGAGAATTTTCTCCCCGAAGAATAAATTACACACTGAAATTTCCATACCTCCACACAAGAAGAGGGAGATGTCAACATATTTTATAGCTTGAAGAACAAAAAAATCTTTAAATGAAGGAAACATTCCCTGGAACTATTTACATTTTTTTTTAATCAACAAGGCCATGAATATGTAGGTAGAAAAAGGAAGCTTCAGCCCTAAGGTAGCATTTTGGTTTCTGAGGCCACCTTCTGCATCCTCTTTAAACAATTTTTTTTAAATCAATATTCAATAATTTTAATATTTATTTAAACATTAAAAAGTCAACAACATTTATTAAACATCTATGTGATAGTCACTGTGATAAGTACTAGAGATACAAAGAAAGGCAAAAAACAGAAACAAAAAAACAGCGCAGACTTTCAAGAAGCTCACAGACTAATGGAGGAGACAAGAATGAAACAACTATGTGCAAACAAGATATTGACAGGATAAACTGGGGATGATCAACAGAAGTTTATCTGAAGAAATGACCTGAGTCATTTCCCCAGGGCAGAGCCCCCTCTATCCTATAGGGATAGAATAAGGAAGGGCCAGAAAGCAATATGGGCAATATGTCTAAAAGCAATCTGTCCTTGTAATTGTATGGTATGTTAGGGTGTCACTTTGGTTTTTCACTTCAGTAGAGGGTATATGATATTTCTGAGAGACACTGGCGTATTCCATGAACAATTGTGTATAGGTTATCTGTCAGCCATATTCTACCTGACTAAAAAGGAAGAGCTTTGACTATCTATTTCTATTTGAATATCCATCCCCAAACTACTTGGCTAGAACCATGCCCACTACCCAGGAATCAGTGTAAATGAAGCTCTCTGCCCTGTCCCTTGAGAGTTTGTCACAGTCTTCAGCTCAGTCCACAGGGAAGACTTGGCAGGACTGTCATCTATCAGAGTATACCCTCATGCCAGATTAATGCCTTTGGAAGTCCAGTTACATGTGCCTCCCTAGCAATGAACAGAATTGTCACTGAACCAGGCAAAACAGCATTTCTCAGGAGCCAGGTTCTCATAAGCAGGAGTTCTTTGGGCTAGTGGAGAACACAGGGGTGTTGGCACTTTGACAGGAGGACAGTTTCTGGCAGAATTAGAGCCCTCTGTTAAGGGCACTAACACCCAAAGCACCTGATTGAGCACCATTTTGAATATACCATTGTATTTAACAGTACTGACCTCCCATCTTGTTACATCACTCATCTTATAACAGGCAACTCTAGAGGAAGGGTGATGCTATAATTTTGCATCAAGAGGCTAGAATCAGGAGAGTAACCTTTTTTTAATAAAAGTATAAAAGTGAGTGTTCACTTTGGGAAGCTTGAAGCTACATAAACCTAGTGGTTATTTGATCTGGCCACTCCTAGGTGTTGCCAAAAAGCTCCACTAAGGCCTCTAAAAATATGAGCCCCACACGGTCAAAAAGGCACTGGGGAGAAGACTGCTAGATGATTTACTTTATGTCTTCCAGAGCAAACCATAATGGTTAGTGATCCCTTTCAGACCTAGATAAATCAAACAAAAAGAGAAGCAAGAAAGACACTAAAGACCTGAATAGAACTTTAGCAAAGTTTGACATGACACATTTCTGGATTTTAATAAATAAGAATAGAAAGGAGAATGTGTATTTTTCAGCTGTGTCTGACACTTTTATAAAAATTGACCATGTACTTTTTCATAAAGACCTTGAACAAATAAAGAAAAGCAGAAACACTAAATTCATATTTTAGTGGCACAACATAATAAAAAATCATTATTAATAAAAGACCTTTAAAAAAGATTCAAACTTAATGAAGACTAAATAACTTAATCAAATAATTGGGGGGGGGTCAAAGCAAAAATCACAAAAACATTAGATAATTTCATCAAAGAAAATGACAACAATAAGACAACATACCAAAACTTAAGAGATACAGTCAAAGCAGCCCTTAGAGGAAAATGTATATGTCTAAATACTTCTATCAACGAAAGAGATAAAGAACAGATCAATGAATTGAACATGAAACATTTCTACTTGAGTTTGACACCACTGCCTTAGAAGACTAGCCATATTCTTCGATAAGTTCAGAATACAGCGTATTAAGGGATTCTTCTATTCAATGAGCACTGCTGGGAAAGCTGTATAGAAGTTGAACAGAAGACAGATTTAGACCAGCAGCTTACACTATATATCACAATAAGTTCCAAAGGATAAACAAGCTAAATACAAAAAGTCATATCACTAAAAAATGAGAAAAAATGGAATATTTTATTTCCACTCATTCATTTTTCACAAATTGTTTAATTATCCTCTAAAGGAATTAATACACACTTCATTTCCACCTCTTTGCCACACACACACACACACACAAAAGTGCTACAATAAATATTTTTGTATTTATGGATCCTTTCTTCTTTAGTTTATATATTAAGGACATACCTACTAGTGATGTCACTGGCTCAAAGGATATACTCACAGTTTAGTGACTTTGAGGGTACTTTTCCAAATTGCTTTCCAGAACAGCTAGATTAATTCATAACTTACTTGCCCCTCCAGCAAGTATCATTATTCTTTTTTGTCATCTTTGCCAATTTTATGGGTGTGAGGTGGAACCTCTGAGTGGTTTTAATTTGTATTCCTCATATGATTAGTTATTTGGGACAGTTTTTCATATTTTTGTTCATAAATTGTCTTTTCTCTTTTGAAAACTGCTTGTTTCATCTTTTCTGGGACAACAATCAAATAATGTATTTGTATTTTTTCAAGTTTATGAACGAAATGTAAAACAACATAAAAAATGAAGTCTGTGCTAATACAATGTACATCTTGCTAAAAAGTAATCAGATTTCCAGTGTTTGTTTTTTTCCATCAACTGCATGCAACAGAAGCCTCTTATTTCTCATTAAAATGAGCTAAAAAGACAGTTGGCAAATATTTAAACAATGACCCTCTACATGTTGACCTGCCATTCCATATGAAGCTATGTTTTCTACAGTAAAGCATGCTGTTTTCGTTGTAAAATACCATTGCCCTTCCTGCCTGAAAAATGAGTAATTGTACATATATTAACAACAATAACAAAGGAACCAATTGTAAGATTACTTCGAGTGAAATGGGGTGGTGAAAATGGGACCAAGTAGGAGGAATAGATAATTCTCTCAACTTGTATATAGTGTGTAAATTAGTATTACTGTTAAGCCTATATTCATTCACTTTGAGGTTATATACAGTACCTATTTCCTCTTAAGAACCATAATTTGGCTTTGAATTGTATTAAAAATTGTTAAAGCTAGATCTTGTATAAAGACTGTTTAAAGACTTCCAAGACTATCCTGCCGAAAAGAAGCTTCTGCTCTAGTGAGGCCCAGTACCCATTCATTGACGGTGTAACTCTGGGGAGGAAAGTAGTGCTTTTGTTTTAATATGCATTCTGTCTGTAAGTAGTAACAAACCCTATCAGTGTAAAACTATAACTGTAATCATGTGAAGAAATCAAATAAATCATTTAAAACTCAAAAAAAAAAACCCCTTGCTTGTTTCTGACTTTTGACTATTGAAGAAAGGCTCTTGTTTGTATATGTTTTTATCAATTCCCTATATATCTTGGATATCAGGCTTTCATCAGAGAAATGTGATGCAGATTTTCTCTACCAGTTCACTGTTTCACTTCTATTTCCGACTGTATTGACTTTGTGTCAAAAAATTTTAATTTTATGTTATCAGAATTGTCCAATTTATCTCCTGTGATTCTCTCTGTTCCTTGTTTTGTCAAAATCTCTTCCTCTATTCATATCATTCCTTTGATAATATGACTTTTTATATCTATCTAATGTATCTATTTGGGACTTATTGCGACTTCTGGTATAAGATACTGTTCTAACCCTAATTCCCTCAAACTGATTCCCCGTTTTTCCAGCAATCTTCATCAAACAATGAGTTTTACTCCCAGTCGTGTTAAATTGGGATTAAATTATCAATCTCCCTTACCTCATGCTGTGTGTCTAGCGTCTTGTAGAAAGAACAAATGGAACTAATTTCTTGCTTTTGTGGTCAGGGGAGAAAATACCATTAAGTCCTGCTGGAAGAGAAGAAACACCTTTCTATTTGAGCACCAGACTCCTCTCTTCCAGAGAAGAAGAGAAAGGTCATTCCATCGAGTCTTCATCCTAGTCTCCTGCCTTGGGATGAAAGGGAGTAGTAACACTCCTTCAGCTCTAAGCACCTATTTCCACATCTGAACTGCCTAAGGACCCAAGTGGACTCCACCGGGAGGCCAAACTCCTATGGACAAAGAAAATGTCTCCAAACTCATTACTCAATGACTAACAAAACCCTCCTTGTAGCCACACCCTCCCCATCCCAGTGATTCTGAGCCCCTTCATTCAAACTCCATTCCCCATTCTCTATCCCCCAACTGCCCAATCTTTTCTTCCCACTTCCCTCCACCCCCACAACATCCCACTTTAAAGCTATCTACCCCTTCTACTATACTCTCTGGAATGCCTGTTTCATAAGCCACAAACTTGCTTTCATCTTAAATCTTTTCTTTTCCCACTCCTGTCTATATTCTGGCATTCACAGAAACCTGGCTTCCTCCTTATGAGACAGCTTCCTTTCCAGCATTGGCTGCACTTTCATTCATTTTTCCCTGACTTAGTAGTTGAGATGGGGCAGTTGGAATACTCCGCGCTCCTCGTTGCCACTGCCACATTGTCCCTCTACTATTGTTGAGGTTTAGAGTTGGTAAAGCTGGTTTCTGTGTGAAATAATTCACTTAGACCTTCTTTGTAGCCATTGTGAGCTTTATTGATGCAAAAGCAGTATGAGTCTCCTAGCAAGAAAGCTAAGTGAGACTTCGATATTTGGGGGAGTTATGCTTGTATAGAGGTTTCAGAATGATGATGTAGTTTTAAGGGTTTTGTGGCGATTTAGAGATTAGGGACAGGATGAGGAAAATGGATGACAGGATAGGACATACAAGATAAGGGAAACAGGGAAAATTTTATTACCCAGGATGGAGGGAGACAAGGAATTTTATGGTCCAGGATAAGGGGGAAGTTTTACGGTATTTCAAGATAAGGGGAAGAGACTTTAGGATGCCTTCAGGTTGGAGAATGAACTAGGGAAAAGCAACTCTTAACCTTTAGGGCACTGTTTGTATCCTCAGCACCATCACTACCAGTAACCTCTTTTTCTTTTGAAGCTTACTCCATCCATATCTATCACTCAATCAGAATTTTGGTAGCTATTCTCTACTGCCCTTAAGGACACTTCTTTTCTGAGTGAGTTCAGCATCTACTTCACAGTCTTTCTCTTCTCCTCAACTTCTACCCTCACACTCGGGCACTTCAACATAAATATAAATATAAAAAATACTAAAACATCTTAGTTCCTTAATTTACTCATTTTATATGACCTACTCCCCCCTATGAAACTCAGCCACACACAAAGATGATCATGCCCTTCATCTTGTCATCAGATACAAATACCCTACTTCTATGTTCATGAATTCTGAAATTCCTTAGTCTGATCACAATTGTCATGCCACGTCTCTTCTTGCCTTGCAATACCAAATCCTGTTCTTTGTCTACATCACGACCTCCAATCCCTCAACCTCTTATTTTTTCTTAGGCTCTTGCAATAGCTGCACTTCTCCTCCCTTCCCTGTCTTGCCCCCTTTGTAAAGCCAGTTCTGTTCTACATTGCCTTCACCTCTAGGTCCTTTCATTTAACTAAAATCAATTTTTTTTTCTCTTGCACCTCTCCCTTCCATTGGAAAGAGAAAAAAGAAAAACAAAATCCTTGTAACCAATATGCAGCCAAGCAAAACAAATTTCCAAATTGGTCATGTCTAAAAAATATGTCTAAATCTGTATCCTGAGTTCATCACCTCTCTGACGAGAGGTGGATAGTACATTTCATCTTGGATGTTCTGGAATAGTCTGTAGTTAGTTTGAAAGAAATTTCTCTAACTCTTCCTGCTATGTTTTATTGGTAACATACAGAAAAGCCAATGATTTTTAGTTATATTTTATTTCTTGCTACTCTACTAAAGCTATTATTTCAATTGATTTTTTTTTCTGAAAACAGAAGAAGAAAAAGAGATTATAACTAACCCAACCTAAGATGGTGGTGGTGATGGGGAATTAACAAGCCATAAAGGAATATGATGAGGGATAAAGCAAAGATATCTATTATCACTACTGTTATCTGATAAAGCTATATGCATGTTAGCTATAGCATCTTATTGGAAAGGCCTTTTCTGTATCTATTGATAATAATGTGAGTATTCTTTTGTTATTGAACCAAACCTGCATTTCTGGTATAAAGCCAATCTAGTCATGATATGTAATCTTCTTTTTAAGTACAGCGTTGTACTCTCTTTGCTAATGTTTTATTCGATATTTTTGCATTGATATCCATTAAGGATATTCATCTGTAGTTTTCTTTCTCTGCTTTATTTCTCTCTGGTTTAAGTATCAGGACCATATATATCTCATGTTAAAAAAAATTTAATCCCTTCTTTGCATAATGTGATAAAGAATACATGTGATATTGGTGTGCCAGTAAGGCAAAATGGGCTTAGTTTAACGGGTGCCCTTGAGGAGTTTGGCTTTTGTTCACCTTGAAAGTACTTTCACCTGTTAAGTGCTAGTTTCCCCCTGAAGTATACTCGGCTTTGCAAGGTGAATTATTTTTGGTTGTAAGTTTTTATCTTTTGCCTTTTGGAATATCATATTCTAAGACTTCATTTCCTTTATCATGGTTGCAGCAGAGCCTTTTGTGATATTGATTGTGGTTCTTTGATATTTGAATTCTTTCTTTCTGAGCATTTAGAGTACTTTTTTATTTGACATGGAAGCTTTGGATTTTGGCTATGACATTCCTGGGTATTTTCACTTTAAGTTTCTTTTAGGAGGAGGGCCATCTCTAGTCATTCTAATCTATATCTTGCCACTGGACCCAAATGACTCTGAAGGAGAAAATGAGGCTGGTGACTTTGCACAGCCCTCCCTCACTTAAATCCAATTCACTTGCATGGTCATGACATCATTTTCCTGATGTTATTCCATATCAAGAACGAAGGAAAAGCAACAGCAACAACTTTGAGGAGGTGACCAATGGACTTTTCCTATTTTCAGTTTGCCCTTGGGCTAATAGATTTGCCCAGTTTTCTTTTAAGGTTTCATTAAATATGATATCAAAAGTTCTGCCTAGTCATTGCTTTTAGGAAGTCTAATGATTCTTAAATTGTCTCTCCTCTGTATGTTTAGCTCAGTCATTTTTGATAGTAGATACATTACATGTTCATATCATTTTCATTAATTTTATACTAACTTTTCTAATGTTAGAAGAAATTTCTAAATAGCTAATAAGTTCTAGGTAGTTCTGATGTTTTTTGTTCTGATACCTTCTCTGTTCTACTATTTCTTGTCTCATGGAGTCCTGGAGTTCTGATTGTTCCATTCTATTTTTCAGGGTCCACTACTTTAGTAAGGTTTTC
>JAQQSZ010019338.1:0-10387 GCA_028646595.1 Phalanger gymnotis
AACTATCTCTCCTGGATGTATTTTCTAGGTCAGTGGTTTTTCCAATGAGATATTTCTCATTGTCTTTCACTTTTTCATTCCTTTGGTTATGTTTTATAATATCTTGATTTCTCATCAAGTCACTAGCTTCCACTTGCTGCAATCTAATTTTTAAGGTAGTATTTTCTTCAATGGTCTTTTGTGCCACCTTTTCCATTTGGCTAATTCTGCCTTTCAAGGCATTCTTCTTATTGCATTTTTTGAGCTCTTTCGTCTTTTGAGTTAATCTATTTTTTAAGGGTTTGTTTTCTTCAGTATTTATTTCAGTATTTTTGGGGGTTTCCTTTAGCAAGTCATTGACTTGTTTTTCATGATTTTCTTGCCTCACTCTCATTTCCCTTCCAAATTTTTCTTCTACTTCTCTAACTTGTTTTTCCAAATCCTTTTTGAGCTCTTCCATTGCCTGAGACCAGTTCATGTTTTTCTTGGAGGCTTTTGATGTAGGCTCTTTGACTCTGTCAACGTCTTCTGGCTGTGTGTTTTGGACTTCTTTGT
Source organism: Phalanger gymnotis (assembly GCA_028646595.1). Classification (NCBI taxonomy): domain Eukaryota; kingdom Metazoa; phylum Chordata; class Mammalia; order Diprotodontia; family Phalangeridae; genus Phalanger; species Phalanger gymnotis. Next base: position 535 of record JAQQSZ010019338.1, read on the forward strand.
CAGCAAAGAAAGATTTCAAAGTCCGAGTCTGAATCTGAGTCCATTTTTGCTGCCTGGCCACATTCCCAGCCAAGTTACTTGACTCTTCAGTTTTCCGTCGGGGTATGACTGCTTGTAAAGTGTACCTTGTCCCAAGCTTGAAGGGATGTGCTGTTGTTTTAAGAACTATTTCTATACAGCCAGCTCTGCCACACCAGCACTCCTCCTTCTCCAAGAGCCACCAACCCTGACCTGACTCAGATCTTAAGCAGACTCTGCACACCTACTCTAATCTGCCACTTAACTCCTCCCACCAGGTGGGCTTGGGGTCTGACGCAACTGCAGGTGTAGTTATGTAGCTGCTCCATCTCCTCTGACCCTGGGGCAGTGGCCTAACTGGGAACTCCTTTCACTCCCCACAGCTTTTCCAACTAACCTTCTCTGTTGTCTTTGGTGTTTGTGGGTTGAGAAGTCTGGTAACTGCCACAGCTCACTGATTCAGGGCACTAGGGCCTGTTCCAGTCTAATTGGTCTTGCCTCCACCCACACTGGTCTCTGGTCCACTCTGCTCCCAGATCTGTGTTTGATAGACCTCACCCAGGGTCTGTCCTGTCCTGGCTGGAGCCCTGCCTCCCTCTGCTATTTTGTGGGTTTCTGCAGTTCTAGAATTTGTTCAGAGACATTTTTATAAGTTTTCGGAGGGACTTGGTAGGAAGCTTGGGCAAGTCCTTGCTTTCCAGCCACCATCTTGGCTCTGCCCTCCTAATTTGTTTTCTTTTTAAGTGCTCCTTGAGTTCTTCCAGGAATGCTTTTTTTTTTTTCTGGGGACCAGTTCTCTTTCCCTTTTGAGTTTTCAGATGTGGGTGTAGTGTCCATGCCGTCCTCTTTTGAATTGGTATTTTGGTCTTCCCTGTCTCCGTAATGTGAGTCGATCATCTTTGAAAGCTTCTTACAATTCTTTTTGATCATGTTTTTTCTCCCTCCTGTTTCCCCCTCCTCCATTGCTGAGGCTCTGGGGGCTCTGTCCAAAGTTTCTTGTGTTGAGATCTAGCTTTATATGCTATGACCTCTGGTTTCATGAGGTGTGGGGGACAGGTGGTCTTGCTTCTTCCCTAGGACTGGTCTACAGCAGGTTTGGTCTCAGCCTCTGTCTGTGTTGGTGTATGCCACTTCCCCTGCTTGTGCAAAGAGAAGTCTGGGATCCTGGCATTGATGTTAGTGAGCTCCACCCCCTGGGCTTAGTTACTCTCATTTTTCTGCTGCTGTGAGGGCTGCTGGGACACCTCTCTTCCTGCACTAGTCTCCTTCTGCCACCACAAGAAGGGCCTTCTCCCCTACTTCTCTTGCCAATGAAGCCCACCTTCTGGCTCCTCTGTTTCTCCTGAGGTTTTATTCTTTGGGTTTATTCAAGGGAGGGATATGAGCCATTTTACCTGTACATCCTGTCTACTGGGAGTCCAAGAAGGTGAGTTTCAAACCTTTAGACTCTGGGTTGGAGGCCTCTGAGCTAGCTGCTCAGGGGCTGCAGGCTCTGTGCTCCAGACTCCTGTCCCGGGGTTGAGAGGCCTGGTGCTCTATCATGGCCTTTGCTGGTACTTCCACCCTGGGGCTGTTCCTGCTTCATTTTTTCACTCACCCAGTGCTCTCCCAGACCTGCAGGCTGGCCATGATCCTCTCCTGCTCCCTCTTGGTTTGGTCTAGTGCCCTTGCATTTGCCTGTGGTTGGAGGCTTCTGGGCTAGCTGCTCCCATGGCTGTAGGGTCTGTACTCTGACAGATTATTGTTCTGGGCTGGGAAGCCTGGGGCTCAATCATGGCTCTAGCCAGTACATCCACTCTAGGCCTGTTCCTGCTCTGTTTCACTCACCCAGTACTCTCCCAGACCAGTGTGCTGGCTGTACTCCTCTGATGTTCCTGGTTAGTTTCTTCTGGTGCTGATCTCTGGGCCCAGCACTTCTACCCCTCTCAGTCTACTAGTGGCTTCTAACTCTATCAAATCTGCTCAGATCGACTTTTTTTAGATTTATCTGACAGAATTTGTGAGAGAGCTCTTGTAGTTCCTTCCTTTCACAGCACCATCTTGCCTCTGCCCCTCTCTCTTTATCTTTCTTTGCCAGTCTCAGCTAATTCTGAATATCCAGAGATTGATTAATAGGAGGATATAAGGTAAAAAAGACTGAAACTACCAAAGATCCCTAGAGAAAGAAAACTAAAATATCTTGTGCCTAGGGAGAAAAATCAATCTGGAAGATATTAATAGCAAATTGGAATATGGCCTTCAAATTAATAACAAGAACAACAAAAGCCCAGAAATCTTGAATAAATATTATAAGATAACAGAAGATAAATCAATACATGATAAGGCAGAGGATCCTGTGGATTTCCAAGAGACTATGAAAAGTTAGCTACATGTTTCTGAATGGTTTAAAAGAAAATAAAAACATAATTTTGTTCATAAAGTATAAGGCCTGCATAGCATAAGAAATTGACAGAATAAAAAAAATACTTGGTGGCAAGGTTCACTAATAAATTTAATAACAATAATTATTGAGTGGGAATACAATTATGCCAACATAAAGGATAAAATAACAGCTTAGGATAAACAAAGCCAAAAAATCAATAACAACAAAAGTTAACTTCATCTCAATACAAGCAGAATGTTTTGACTACACAGACAAGCTGAGTAGAGAGAAATCAAGGACTGTAAGTCTCCCAGAACAATATGATAAGTCAAAGAATATAAACATGAAAACTGCTCAGAACTTCAAAACATAGAAAACGAAAGTGGCAATAAAAATATACACAGATTGCCTCCAAAACACACAGACACACGGAGATATACAAAGAAATGAACAAAGAGCAACACAAACAAAATTCTGGGATGCATTTTGGTTAAACTGAACAATTAAAGTGACAAGTGACAGATTTGGTGAGTGTTCAAGAGAGAAGAAAATTTAAATAGCACAAGACTATTGTAGATCTATTTGTAATTATAAAAGGGCATGGAACAATGTATTCCAAAGGGAAAAAGACCTCAAGATGCACTGGAAGGTGAAATACCCTTTACCACTGAGCCTAAGAAATAATGAAAAATATGAATTTCAATAAAAAGACATATATAAATGATTCCTTGAAAGTCAGATCCCCCCAAATTGTCAAATATCCCAAACAACAGATGTACAAGAAAGGTAAACAAAAACCATAACAAAGCATAATGACAAAATAACAACAGAGTGATCATTGAGTGATTTTTTTCAAGTGAATAATATAGAAACAGACTTTAAATATTGTGATCCAAAACTCACAACAAATAAACAAAATGAATAAATATTTATGTTGGACTAAATTACAGAAGATAATGGTAGCTAAAAATGGGTATGAGAGGAACAGAAAAAAAAAATGTATGTGCAATATGCCCTAAACAAGTCAAAGGTAAACAGTGAAAAGAAAATAACTCCTGTATTCTTTCAGAAAGAAGAAAGAATAGAGAAGAATGTTTCGGGAGGGAAATGGAAGCCTTTAAATAAGGATAATAAAGGAGAAAAATATTGTTTCATTGGTGTAACAGGATACTTCTCATGAATGGTAAAAGAGAAGTTGTATGCAAGTCAGTGGGCAATGGTGCTCAGAGATTTCATTCATCCTGCCTCAGAAGAATCAAAGATACTAAGAGCAGCTGAAAATCAAAAGAGTAAGGGCACATGGAACCAGGGAGGAGCTATTGTGGATAATGGGAAAAATAATTAGCATTGAAAAGTTAAAGGAGAAGAACAAAATGTATAATAAAGGATAAAAATAAATTCCCAACATAGGACATTATTCTGTCATATGCAGAGACTGGTCTTTCTAAGAGTAAGACTCAATAGAAGAAAAAAGATGGCCTGGTTCAAGATTTACAAAACAATAACATAGAAACAGTATAAAGAGAATTCAAAAAGGTACTTTAAAATCTTTAATTCCATGAACAAAACAAAAACTAAAATGTTAAATAAATATCAACCTATTCTCAAAATAAATTTGGAACTATGCTCCAAAAGGCATTCACTGGCACGCCCTTTGATACCACTCCTTGATCTTTTACCCAAAGAATTGAAAGCGAAAAAAAAGAAAATATGCAAATAAAAATATGAATAGTAACTCCTTTAGTGTAACCAAAAATAAAATAGAAACTAATCAGCTTCCCAACATTTGGGGAAAAGTTGAACAAATTATGCTGTATAATGGGATACTGTATGGGATAAAATAATGAGATATCATTTTCATAAGAATTAATGAAAGGGAAATTATACAGAAAACCAAGTAAGATTTGTTAGAATAGAGGTAGAATTCAGTGAGTATAACCAGGAAAAAAATTATCAAATGACAAAAACATCAAAAAGATAAATGATGTTGAATCACTAAAGAACTCTATCAATTTCAATGACCAAACAAGATTCTAGAGTACTGGTGATTAAGCATGTTGCTCAGTTCTCTAACTCAGGATTCAGATTGAGACATATATTATTGTGACAAGACCAATACATACATTGGCTTTGCTTGACAATGTATATTTATATAATTTTTTAGCCGTCACTTCCACAGGCAATACCAATTCAGTCATTGTCAATGCCTGCTCCTGTTTTAGTGTGGCCAGGGTTGTATTGGCATGGCCTACTCTGCATTGTACTCCTCTTTCAGCCTGGTGCAACAGACATTTCCTACTGACCTTTCAAGTTGTCTTGGGCTAGAAATTTGTTTCACTCCATCTTTTTGTGGGTTCTGCTTCTCTAGAATTTTTTTGGAGTCATTTTAAAGATATTTGGAGGGGTTTGAGGGATACCTTAGATGAATCCCTGCTTTAGTCTGCCATCTTGGCTGCACCTCTAAATAATGAAGCATTATAAATGTTAGTACCTTATAAATTAAATTACCCTCAAAATTTGCTTAAGAGTACATATAGGCATTATAAAGGTATGATTTCTAAAAAATAAAATTAAGAGGCAAGAGAGGAATATACTAGGAGAAAGAGAAAAGGGAGATATAGAATGGGGCAAATTATCTCCCATGAAAGAATCACGAAAAAAGCTTTTACAGTTGAGAGGAAGGAGGGGGAGATTAGGCAAAGGGAGTGAACCTTATTCTCATCAGAATTTGCTCAAAAAAGAATAAAACACACATTCAATTGGATATAGAATTCTGTCTTACCCTACAGTACAGTAGAAGGGGAAGGGGATAAGACAAGGTGTGGTAGTGATAGAAAGGAAGGGAGATTGGAGGAGATGGCAATCAGAAGCAAAACAATTTTGAGAAGGACCAATGTCAAAATACAGAAAATAGAATAAATGGGTGGGATTGGATGGAGGGAAGCACAGTTAGTAACAATAACTGAAAAAATGTGAAGCAAGTTTCTCTGATAAAGGCCTCATTTCTTAAACACAAAGAACTGAGTCAAATTTATAAAAAAAATAAGATACATTCTCCCATTGATAAATGATTGAAAGATATGATCAGTTTTCAGGTGAAGTAATCAAAGCTCTCTCTGGAGACATGAAAAAAAAATACTCTAAGATCCTATTAATTGAAGAAATGCAAATTAAAACAATTCTGAGGTAGCACCGCAAATCTCTTATATTGGGTAATAGAACATCAAAGATCAATGACAAATGTTGGAGTGGATATAGGACAAATGAGACATTAATGCACTGTTGGTGGAGTTGTTTACTGATTCAACCATTTCATAAATCAATTTGGAACTATGTCCAAATGGCTATAAAACCATGCATACCCTTTGATCTAGAACTACCATTACAATGTCTGTATTCCAAAAGACATTTTTAAAAATGAAAAGGATCCATACGTACAAAAATATTTATAGCAACTCTTTTATGGGGGCAAGGAATTAGAAATTAACGGGATGACCACTAATTGGGGAATGGCTGAACAGATTATGACATGTGATTGTGATGGAATATTACAGAACTATAGGAATGATGAGAAGAATGCTCTCAGAGAAACCTGGAAAGATTTATATGAGCTGATGCAAAGTGTAATGTATTGTGTACAAAGGAACAGCAACACTGTAGCATGATCAACTGTGAATGACTTTTCTATTTTCAACCATACAGCAATCCAAGACACTTCTGAAGAGCTTATGATGAAAAATGCTATCCATCCCTGAGAAAGAACTGATGGTGTCTCAATGCAGATTGAAGCATACTTTTATTAAACTTTCTTTATTTTTGTTTATTTAGTTTTTTATTTGTCTATGTTTTCTTTTACAACATCATGAAAATGTTTTTTATAACTACACATGGATAACATAAAGAATTGCTTGTCTTTTCGATGGAAAGTTAGTATGTGGGGAGAAAGGAAGAGAGGGGATTTGGAAATCAAAGTTTTAAAAACAAATATTGAAAATTTTCTATACATGTAACAGGGGAAAATTTAAATACTAAATTAAAAAATTCAAGTACAAAGATCTTCATCATTTAGCAGTAGAAACAACTAATCATTTAGCAACAGAAACAACTACATTAAGGCTAGTTGTATAAACATATGCGTATATGTATATATATGCATATATATATATATACACACATATATACATACCCACTTATCTTTATATCTATCTCCACAAGAGATCTGTGTATTACTTCAGGTGAATGAAATCTAGCATTCCCTTCATTTATTAACTTTTCCCAAACTGTAAGGCCATCATTTTAAGGAACTGCTAATGGGAAATCCATCTACCAATGCAGTATAGCACCTGCATTGCTCATTATATTCATTTTTATAGTCTTAAAGGATTTCATGGAAACACTGAGTGGTTTAACAGTTCTCTAGGGATATACCAATAGTCTGTTTCCAACATTTAATGGCACTCAGGTTGGGCTTTTAGCACTTATTCAATCAAGTGCCCTTGAGGAGATTGACCTTTGTTTCCTTGATTCAATTAGGAGTCCTTGATGACTTCCTTGCCTCAAGAGAAAGCCTAGTTTACATGGGTTTGAGTAACATGTTTGTGACATCAGAGGCTTTTAGATCATGTGGGCTTAAGGCACATTTTTGTGACGCTTCTACGTCACATGTGTGACTCACCTTTGACCCTGAATAAGATATATAAAACCAGAAGATGTCTTTCTCCCTTGGAGTTCTGAGCCACAGTAGGAGTGGCACATGACTCTGGGCCAGCCATTGTTTTGAGCTCCTCGCCTTTGGAGAAAACTCAGATGTTGATGCTACTCTGGTAACTGTATATTGTGATTTTATCAGACAGAAGTCTGTCTGTTGATTCATTTCTTTGATCTGTTTGTATTTGCTCTGAAGCTCAGGGTGCTGGCTTTTTCCCCTGACCTGAGTGAATGATAATTGTATGTTGTATTAAAGTAAGATTGTTAACCCCTTAATGTTGCTTTCCTTAGAAAAGCAGATAAAAAGAACATGTGCTTGCAGAGTTCTTGTTGTTGGGCTTGTGTTGCTTTTTCACACCCACAGCAGGTGCTAGCAGATTGTTGAAACACAAGGTGACATGAATTGCCAGGTATTCTGGATTCTAAGTGAGACCAGAACTTTATCCACATATACCAAACTGTCTCTCCTTTATTAATGGGCACTTAGTACACACTAGGCATTTTATATGGATGTAAAATTAACAGCAGAATTAAGGGTTGTGCAAGTATGATCTGTTAGGGCTTATTTTTCTCTTTAAAATTAAAAAATTAAAAATTAAAAAAAATTCTGCAAAACTTCTTAATGTTTCTGTATATTTTGAAAATTATAGTCTTTTTTTGGTACACATAAGGACATATCTGTGAACTTATAGTCAGAATGTCTCTCTTTTCATGTGCAGTTAAATAGTTTTATTTTCATCAAGGGTTAAAGTTAAATGTTCTTCTACACAGTTAACAAAGCAAAGATGGTGTCTACATCCTATTTATTCAAAGAATCTGCTAAATTTCCCTTAACATCTCTTTGTTTAAGTTCATTCCTATGTATCCTACAGAGTTTATTTTCAAGGGACATTTAAGAAGTATTTTTGTGTGTGCTTTTCTTGTCTTCTCTTTTAGTAGAGTTATTCTTGAACTCCTACTGCCCTACAAATTAAATTTCTTCAGGCAAAGAATTTCCTATATCATTAAAGGAAAAAAAATCAGCATAAATGTTCAGGGAAATTTAAATGACACCAAAGAATTTCTACAATAGAGAAAAAAAAAGATTACTGAACACATGCATTGTGTTTCAGTTTACATACCTAATCAAAAATTAAACAATTTAGGAACTACTTTGATGTTAAACTTTTGTAATTATATTGATAACAGAAATAATGGATCAAATATTTTCATTTAACAACTTTAAGTATAGTTAAGTTTTTTAGATAACAAATGAAATTATTTAATCCCAAAGTTTGTAGCATTATGCCCTTTAAAATGTCATTTCACTGTTCTATTTATTCATATTATATTATTAATTAAAGGAAAAAAGTTTAGACCTCTTAATAAAGACTTTTAAGAAGTAAGTTTGTTCTCCTCCAAGATGGCTGAATAGAGAAAGGAAACAGCTGAGTTCTCCCAACATTTCTCTCTGAACAACTTTAGAAGAACACCTGAAAACCAATGTTGGAATGATGTTTCCAACCAAAGGTCAGGGTGAGAAATTATTCTGGTCCAAGACAATTTGGGAATTTGGAAAGAGAGATCTGAAAAGGGGGTGGAATGTGGAGCAGAGCTCATGTGGAAGAAACACTGGTTGTTGGACTAGGTAGTGGCAACAGAGGCACCAGCAGCTTTGGAGCTCTGAAGCCAGAATGAGCAAGGGCACCAGACTAGAAGAAAGTAAGATATTATATGTTACCGCTGTGCTGGCACTGGACACAGGACCAGACTCTTGCAGTCCATTGCCAATATTTACTTCTGGGTCATAGTTGAATGGTGCAGAAGAAGAATCCCTAAAGAGTAATGTCTCTTTTGGATTCAAAGGATCAGGAACCCTGAAGAATAGTTTCACTTCAAGTCTCAAAGGGGCAGAGTTCCTGAATAGCAGTGTCAGTTCCAGTCCCAAGGGAGCCAGGATCTTGTGGAGCAGTATTAATTTCAATCTGAAGAGATCAGGGCCACCTCCTGGTAAAAGACAAAAGTAGAGACCAGGAGAGCAGTGACCACACCTGTCCTAGATCACACCATCTTGGTAGCAGAGAAAACTTCCAAATACCCAAAACCATCATTGAAAAGAGAAATGCAGGTCTGTTGGAGCTAACTGAGACAGAAGTGCATGCACTGCAGTGGCAGAAGCAGCTACTCCTGGAGCTATCAGCCAACAGTCTAAAGGTTTGAAACTCCCCTTCTTGAACTTCTGGGAGTCATGTTGATTGAGGAAAATAACTCTCATCCCTGAATAACCATGGAATAATGCCATAGAAGAAAACCTGAAATAGAGGAGCCAGAAGTGGGGATTCGGCAGGTTTTTAGTTTGGGAAACTAAGGAGAATGACCTGTTGTGGTGACAGGAGAGCAGTGCAAGAAGGGCTGGAAAGCAGGGACTAGCATGAGCTCCCTACCGAGTCCCTCCAAAAACCTATAAAAAGTGGCTCTGAACCAATTCTAGAATTGCAGAACCCACAGGGTAACAGAGGGAAGCAGGGCTCTAGCCCAGCACAGCCGGGATAGTCTCTGGGTAAGATCTATCACACATGGAGCTGGGAACGGAGGTGAGTGGAGCTGAGCAGAGCAGAGCCCAGCATGGGTGGCGTGGACCAACCAGACCAGGAGCTGGGCGAACCGTGCCCTAGCACCCTGAATCAGTGAGCTGTGGCAGTTACTGGACTTCTCAACCCACAGACACCAAAGAAAACAGAGAAGAGCTGCAGAGCCCACAAAGTGGCAGAGGGAAGCTGGGCTCTA
>JAQQSZ010019339.1:0-10386 GCA_028646595.1 Phalanger gymnotis
ATTAAATAAGGTTTATCTTGAAACATAATGTGATATGAACTACATGACCAGCTTTGGAGTGAGAAAGGTTTTGATTCAGGTCCTGACTCTAATACTTTCCACCTATGTAACCAAAGGCAAATCTCTTTACCTCTCACTCTCTGAGACTAGAAGTTACATATAAATTCCCTGAATTCTGTCATTGGAAAGAGCTTTTATGCTTTGAATGTAAAATATCTACCTTGAGTGAATGTCAATGAAATCACAAGTCTAAAGCCAAACAAGGAAACAAAAGTCTTTTTCCAGGCATCCATTCTAGGGAAGATGTACACAGAAATGCCAATTTATTCTGATCTTTTATTACATCTGAATAAAATAGTTTCTGTCCTATGCCAGCATTCCTAGCAGTCTGTGGGTGAACTCTTTTTTTATATATTGTCTATTGTGGAATTATATATTGTCTATTGTGGAATTATATATTGTCTATATTGTGGAATTTATATATTGTCTATTGTGGAATTATATATTGTTTATATTGTGGAATTTTCTGAATAGGTTTTTTAAAAGTCTCAAAAATTATTTTCTCCTATACCTACTCAGCCTACTCAGGGACTGTTTCTTCTCTTATAGAAACTACATTTCCATAGTTCAGGCTCATTGAAAGGATTAGGATTCCCGTTATCTGTTAAGATTTTTGGCTTGATAGATTACTCTATGGCTTAATAGATTACTCAATCCAGTACATCATATGTATCTTAACTTCCCTTGGCATCCTATGGGGGACCTTAGCTTGGATGCTATGGGTGCAGGACACTCAATATAATTAACACTACATCTTTATTTACTGCCAAGCATTTCAATTTATCTATTCTTTTTTTTTTCAGGGTGCAGGGAGGGTTGGCTTTTAGATTGTACATGTCACTGTTCTAGTCAAATGTCCCCGAGCCTTAGGTCTGAAAGATCTGAGTTTGAATCTTGTGCCTGATGCTTAGTAACCATGTGATCATGGCAACTCTGAGCCTTAGATTCCTCTTCTATAAAGTGGGAGGTCATGCTTAATGCCTTCCAAAGTCTTTACCAGGACTAAATCTATAATCCTGTGTGAATAGGAAGCATATGATTTGTACTACCAATCTCAGAGTTGATCAGAGACCATTTTTGTTATTCTGTCACACAAGAGCATGGTAGGAAGAAATTAGCCCTGTACTTGGAGTCAAAGAACTTGATTTCAAATGCTACATCATCTATTTAGCATCTGTATGACCTTGAGCAAGCCATTCATACCCCCTAAGTTACTTCAAAAACAAAGCAGAATATTGATTCACTTTCCTTGCATTTTCCAATAGCTACTTATCTCAAGAAGTGGGTATTTGTCTTGTCCCAAGAACCTACATCTAAATCTTCCCCTGATGAAGCATTCTGCTAAGCCTGGATCATCAAAGTCCTTATTATTATTTCTTTATAGAATTTGCTATTTCCCTAATCATTTTCAAACTTTCCAGGTAATACTCAATTTATCTGCTAAGTACATGTCAGAATCATAGGATCCTAGATTGAGAGCTGGAGGAGACCTTAGAGATCTTCCAGTCAAACCCTCTCATTTAACAGCAAAGGAAATGGAGACCTAGTGATGCTTCAGTGACTCAGCCAAGGTCATATAGGAAGTAAGTGAAAGAGACTTTTAACCTATGTCTTTAAACTCCAAGTAGAGTGTTCTTTCCCTTGTATTAATTCATTTTTTTCTTATTTCAACATGAAACATTCATATACTACTGTCCTTATCTAGTAACAATCCTCCCACCTCCAATTACTTACACACGATACTACATCTATGTATTTTTTCTCAGGTTCTTATAGGTGATGATAACTTTGAAGTATGAATACCTCTGGTTATTCCTCTTGGTTCCTGATTTGCTGCCAAGGATTTCAAGTTTATGAATTTATTTATTTTCATTTTTAGCATTTACATACACCGAGCTGGGCTATTGACTATATTTCACACTTGTTCAGTAAATAATTACCTGAACTACCTCGTCTTCTCCATTTCTTCCACAATTTCTCTCTGGTATCATCATTTCTCTTCACTGTTGGCTCTTTGTTAAACCAAGCCTATCTGTCAATCTTCTGCATTCAACATCTTTGGTTTTTCATACTTTTATTTTTTATTTCTCAATAAAATGCTTTTTAAAATATGGACTTACAATATTTTGCCTATCAATCATGCATTTGGTTTTAGAATTGTAATACTAATCTACTTCAGGATGCATTTGGTCACAAAGAAACACTAAATTTTACTTCAATTATATATCCTTTCACATGGTCATGGATGATTAACCTGAGGATTTGTGACCTGGTACTAATGGAAGAATATCATCCTCTTGCTAACAAGCCCTTGAACAATTGTATGGAGCCATTGAGGGGCTTAGGGACAAAGCATCCCAAAAGGAGTAATCATCGAAAATTGTCACTAATGAGGTTATATGTGCAAAGGAGGCAGGATATTCGCCTCTAAGGATTCCTACTTTTAGAAGTGACCATGTTTGTTCCACTGATCTCAACATCTACAGATGTACCTCTCTACTTAATATTCTTATATTTAATTTTGACAATACATGCTGCATATTGATTTTGAGTTTTTGTTATTATACATTTATCATTTGCAACTTAACTTGCTAGAGCATAAGTTCCAGGAGGACAAGCATTATATCATAATTGTTTCCTTTTCTCCCATTATGTACTATGTGGTAGCTGCATAATCAGTGAGTACTGTGCCCTGATGAGCTCCAAGTTGTGCTTATTCTGCACGAGGGACAATCAGACTAGTGGAATGAGAAATGCCCATAACAAAGAGCAGCGTGGATGACCACAAATTCCAAAGACAGGGAAGACAAAATTGAAATGTTTAGGGTAGCAATAGGAAACACCATGTAGGATGTGGTGTGGTATTAGCAAGCCAAGGTCAGAGGCAAGAGAAAGACTCTAGACAAAGGTTATCTTGAGATATCTCTGAAGACCATGGTGGGAACCCAGCAAGTGAATAGCCCTTGAGCTTGCAATGGAGGAATGAACAAAGGCAAAGTCTAATGTAGGGATCGTCCTGGAGACCTATGGAAAGACAGAGTCTCTAGACAGAGCTTACCATAAAGAATGAAGTCCAGGGCCAAAGAAGTCAGGATCACACAAAACTTTCCAAGACCAATATAAAGAAGTGAAATCTTATAGCATGATATTCTAAAACAAAACCTATCTGACAGAACTAAGGATAATTCTATAATGGAAAAAAATAGATTTTTGATGGAATAGAGAATTTGAAAAAATTCCTGATGAAAAAGGCAAAAGTCAAAAAGCATTTTGAATTGAAAATATAGGCATCAAGAAAACATACATTGAATGTTTCTGTGGCCCTGACCAAACAAACATAATTGTTTAATTAAAAGATAATATTAAATGATGGACTGTTTATATTTTAATAGAGTCCTAAGAAATACATGTCTTCTCATAATCTTAAAAACTTCAAGAGTCATAGAAAAAGGTAAATAGGACAGACAGAGGACCTGAGGATGGTTTTATTCTGTTTTCGTTGTCTTAGGAGAAGACATGAATGAAAGGGATAGAGGGCCCATAGTGAGGAGGAAAGGAAAAGGAAGAATAGGTAAATCACTATCATATAATAGAGATGCATCAGATTAATAGTAATTAAAGATGGAAGAAGTGATCAGGGTGTAGGCATCCTGTGAACCTCACAGTCATCTGAACCAGAAAGAGGAAAGTTTAATATGATTTTACAGAAATAGAAACAGAGCCAGAGAGAGAGAGAGATTGTGATACATAAACATATTAAACTAAAAACAGACAGCGGTGAGGTTGAATCAGGGTTTTCATAACAGTTCTTAGAACATTTACTCTCCTGTGGTCAGGGGTCCAGGGCTATCCTGATGATGACAGGAAACACACACGATTCTGGGCTACTAGAAAACTAAATTCACTTGAAGCCCATTACTTTTGCATTCCCACCTACAACTAATCAGGAGATTTTATACATTGAAATAATTGAGTACAAGAATAACTTATTGATCATACTCTTGATCTGAGATTCTACAGTGAGGAAAAATCTTTGTCATATTAGAAAATCAAAGACTTAGGACTTTCCATCTTTACTACAATGACACACTTGCCCAAACCAACCCTATCCGGAAAACAATAAATCTCTAAGCCCTTACTTACTGAATAGAGACACTTTTCTGAGGGTTTCTCTGATATCCTTGTTCCTTGAAGTGTAGATGAGAGAGTTTAAGGTGAGTCTAAGTGCTACATTGGATACAGCCTCAATTTGAGATGGAGCTGACATAGGCATAAAAAACAATGCAGTATTACATGTTGACCACAATCAGGTGGGAGTAATATGTAGAGAATGTACTCTTCTTGCTCTCTCTGGTCTACATTCTCATGATGTTAGAGATGATGAAGCAGTAAGACATAGTGATCAACAGGAAATTCAGAACTGAGAAGAAGGCATCAGCAAGGACTGGCATGACACTGTTCACATATGTTGAGGTGCAAGAGAGAAGCAACATGGTGGGGGGGGGATTTCACAGAAAAATTGGTTTATAATGGATAGGGCCACAGAAAGATAATTGAAACATCAGGCCAATATCATTAGTGGTGCTAAGTCCAGAGATTCTCCATACTCCAACTGCCAGAAGGACACGAATCCTGCTCATCATGGTGCTGTAATGAAGGGGATGGTAGATTATGACATATTTGTCATAAGTCATGGCTGTGAAGATCAGGAGCTCAACAGATACAGACTAGATGTAGACGTACATTTGGGCCATGTTTTTACCATAGGAGATGGTCTTCTTTTCTGAAACCTTGTTTTCTGACACCTTGGAAAAAAAGAGTTTATGCACATGATGTCCAGCATAGACAAGTTGACTAGGAAAAAATACACAGGGCTGTGAAAAACAGAGCTCAAATAACCAATGCAATAAATCAGACTATTACCAATGAGGGTTTCTGTGTATAGCAGAAAAGAGTGCCAAAGAGCAAGATTTTTAGTGGATACTAAGAAGCCTTGAAGGATGAACTGAGTCACTAGTTTCTCATTATTTTCCACCATTCTATTGAACAATTGAACCTTTCACATTTTGTTTCCATCTTCATACCCTGAACAAGACTTGTCTTTGTATCCCCAGAATCCAGCATAACACCTGGCATGTTGTAGAACAGTCAGTCAATAAATATTTATTAGGTGCCTGTAACATGCCAAGCACTGTGCCAAGTGTAAGAGACAACACTGGAGGTAAAAAAATAGTCCCTGCTCTTGAGGATCCCAAGCTCTAATGGGGGAGGCAACATACAAACTCCATAGTAACTAGATAGATAGATAGATGATAGACAGATGATAGAGAGATAGAGAGGTAGATAGACAGATAGATAGATAGATAGATAGATAGATAGATAGATAGATAGATAGATAGATAGATAGATAGATGATAGTTGATAGATGATAGATAGATTGACAGATAGTTGGTAGATAGATAGATAGATAAACACATACATAGAACTAATCAACAAAGGGGAGGCACTAAAATTAGGAAGGATCAGAAAAGGTTCCCTGTAGAAAGTGAGGTTTGGGTGGGACGTGGAGGAAATTGGGGGTGCTGAGAGGCAGAGATGAGGACAGAAAGTATGTAATGAATTTTGGCTGAATGGAATTTAAATGAATCTTGATACAAGTGAATGTGATCTCTCATCAGGTAAAGACCAGGAATCTATGTATAGGTAATGTCATTGATTAACATTGTTTATACTCTCTGTTTTTTTTCTGGCTTGTCCCTTTTTCCATAACACTAATCATTATACACAAGGGGGATCAAAGGTTTTAATTCTAAATTACACAGTGTTTCATATCAGTTAGGGATAAAAAGAAGAGGATGTCATTATTGGTTCCATTCTTAATTCCATCCCACATTTTCACAGTATTCTGTATTTACAATCTATTTTGGGAAAAGCTGAGCCAAAAAAAGTTGGGTTTGAGTCTTAGCTTATTTGATATCTATGGTTCTTCTTGTTGTTTGTCATTAATTCTTGGAGAGGATAGTGACATCACAGAGGTAATGGCATAACATGCAAGTGATTTGGATTTAAGTGAGGGAGGGCTGTGCAAAGTTACTAGCCTCACTTTCTCCTCCAGAGCCATCCTGGTCCAATGGCCAGACAAAGATCAGGACAACTGGAGATAGCCCTGGATGCAATGGAAGATCTCGGCCTTTTTAAAGTAATGTCTTTAACAGGTCTCAGTTTCATGGAGGCATGCTCATTCAGTGATTAAGGGTATACGATCTTGGAAAAAATCACAACCTCTCTAAGTCTCAATGTTAATTACAACAGTTGTATTACCTGTCTCACAGAGTTGGTTGTAAAAAAAAAGTGTGTTTATACTCCCATATACATCAGCTTATACTCCCATGGATATACTGTGTGTGTGTATGTTGTTAAACACAGTCTCTGTATGATATGTTGCATATATTATGGAGTTTTTGTCATAAGAGAAATTTTAATCAAGGCAGAGCAGTAGTATGATCTAAAGACCAAAAACATTCACATACACACACACACACACACACACAAATTTTATATACATATATGTGTGCATGTGTGTATGTATACATACATCAGCTTATATTCCCATAGATATACTGTGTGTGTATGTTGTCAAACACAGTCTCTGTATGATATGTTGCATATATTATGGAGTTTTTGTCATAAGAGAAATTTTAATCAAGATAGAGCAGTAGTATGATCTAAAGACCAAAAACATGCACACACACACAAATTTTACATAC
Organism: Phalanger gymnotis; assembly: GCA_028646595.1. Classification (NCBI taxonomy): domain Eukaryota; kingdom Metazoa; phylum Chordata; class Mammalia; order Diprotodontia; family Phalangeridae; genus Phalanger; species Phalanger gymnotis. The sequence goes on from JAQQSZ010019339.1 coordinate 6,828, forward strand.
ACATATGTGTGTATGTGTGTATATATGCGTGTACACCTATCCAGAGGGAGATAGAGCTACATATGTATCTAGCTCTATCTGCCTTTGGCAATCTCAAAAGTACTATAGAAGTATGAGCTAGAATGGAGAAAGTTGGTCTATTAACCTAGTGCTTGACAGGGTTTAACATAATGCTATGATAAAAGCTTCTAAATTGAATAAGTAAAGATAAAAATAGTTGACATTTTTAAGACTTTGAAACAGCGTTCCTGAGAATTTAGAGGAATGAATTATAATTTCCCCTTGAGAAAGATACAGAGTTTTCTGAGGGTCCTTTTGCCATCCTTATTTCTCAAAGTATAAATAAGAGGATTCAAGGCAGGACTCACTGTAGAGTAAAGCACAGCCATGATCTTGCCCTTATCTGGGGAGTAGCTAGAGCCTGGCCTTAGGTAGACATAGATCACAGTGGAGTTGTACATGGTCACTACGATGAGGTGTGAGGAGCAGGTGGAAAAAGCTATCTTTTTGCCCTCTGTGGACTGGATTGCCATGATGCTGAAGATGATGAATCCGTAAAACAGCATGGTGAGCAGGAAATTCAGAACAGCAAAGAATATGTCAGCCACAATTGTCATGATGTCATTCACATATGTGGATGAGCAAGAGAGTGGCAGCAGAGTGGGGATCTCACAGAGAAAATGACCGATCAGTTTGGGACCACAGAATGACAGCCTAGAGATGGCTACCATTAGACACAAATAGTTATATAAATATATACATATATATATATATGTATCCACATACATATATGTATATATAAATATACATGTATATACATGCATACACACACACACACATATATATATATATATATCATTCAATAAATGCTTCTTTTTGTCACTTCTTTCTCTGAATGCAGATAGCCTTTTCCTTCATATCTGCTATGTAGTTTTGGGTATTCGTAATGGTCAAAAGGACTTTTGCACTCAAAATTTTTCTTGAAACAATGTTGCTGTTGCTGTATACAGCATTCTCTTTGTTCTGCTCATTTCACTCTTTATGATTACTTGAAGATCTATCCATGTTTTTCTAAGATCATCGAGGTCATCATCATCGTATATGACAACCTGTTCAGCCATTCCCCAATTGACAGGAATCCCTCCCGTTTCCAGTTCTTTCTACCACAAAGAGAGGTACTATAAACATTTTAGAACATATATGTTCTTTTCCTTTTTCCCTAATCATCATTGGAAATTGACCTACTGTGGTATTGCTGAGTCAAAAAGTATAGGCAGTTACCACTTCTAGGTCTGTATCCTAAAGTGATCATAAAAACAGGAAAAGAATCCATAGGTACAAAAATATTTATAGCAGCTCTTTTGTGGTGTCCAAGAATTGGAAATTGAGGGGATGCCCATCAATTGGAGAATGGCTGAACAACTTGTGGTATGTGAATGTGATGGAGTACTATTGTTTCAAAAACAATGATGAGCAGGCAGATTTCAGGAAAACCTAGAAAGATTTACATGAACTGATGATGAGTGAAGTGATCAGAACCCAGAACATTTTACACAGTAATGGCAACATTGTGCCATGACTAACTTTGATAGACTTATCTCTGCTTAGTAGTGCAAAGATCTAAAACAACTCCAGTGACTCATGAAGGAAATTGCTATCCACATCCAGGAAAAAACTATGGAGTCTAAATGCAGATTGAAACATACTATTTGCTCTTTCTCTCTCTCTCTCTCTCTCTCTCTCTCTCTCTCTCTCTCTCTCTCTCTCTCATTTCTTCTTTCTCATGGTTTCTCCCATTGGTTCTAATTCTTCTTCACATGTCTAATGTGAAAATTAAAAAATATATATATGCTTTTTAAAAATTCTTCAGGCTTAATTCCAGATTACTCTCCAAAATGGTTGAATCAGGTCAAACTAACAGCAACAATGGATATTTAAACAAAACAATTTTTCTACATTCCCTCTAGAATTTGTCATTTCCCCTCCAAATCACTTTAGCCAATCTAATAGCTACAAAATGAAATCTCGCTTTTGCTTTAATTTGCATTTCTCTAATCAAAAAAGATTTTGAGCCTTTTTTCATATTAATATAAATTATTTTTATTTCTTCAATAGAAACTACCTACTTGTGTTTTTGATGATTTATCAATTGGGAATGACTCATATACTTCTATATTTGACAAAGTTTTTATATATTTGAGGTATGCGACTTTTATCTGAGAAACAATTAATAAAATTTTCTCCCAATTTTCTGCTTTCCTTTTTGATCTTGGCTACATTTGATTTATTTGTACAATAACCTTTTAATTTAATATAAATGAAATTATCCAGTTTACATGTCACTGTCCTCATTATGTCATATTTATTCATGAACTGTTTGCCTATCCATAAGGCTGATGAGTAATATGTTCCATATTCTTCAAATTTTCTTGTAATATCTGAGTCATATATACATATATACATTTTGACCTTTTCTTCATGAATGGAGTAAGATATTGGTCTATGTTAAACTTCTGCCATACTGCTTTCCAATTTTTCCAACAATTTTTATGAAATAATGAATTGTTATCCAAAAATCTTGTCTATATACTTGTCAAATATAGTTACTATATTTATTTGCTGTTCTAAAGTGCATGTCTGCTCTTCACCAATGATCTACCTTTCTATTTCTTGTCCAGTACACAATAGTTCTGATAATTATTCCCTTGTATTATAAATTAAGATGTGGTATTTCAAAACCTCCTTTCTTTCTATGTTTTTATTAGTTCCTTTAATATTCTTGACTTCTTGTTCTTCCAAATAAATTGTGCTGTTATTTTTTTCCAGCAAATAAAAAACTGGTAATTTAATCGGAATATATAAATTATGTAAAATTATGATATTGGCCAACTACATAATTCTGTACAGTATATTTTTATGCCATAATTTGCTTAGCCCTTCTCCAATTCATGGGAAAATTCTTAGCTTTCAATTCTTTGACACTACAAAAATAGCTGATATAAATATTTATATACATATGGAACTTTTCTTTCTTCAATCTCTTTAAGGGTGTAGGTCTAATAGTGGTATTGCTGGGTAATGGAATAAAATTTTTCAACTCTATTCAAATTTCTTTGCTTCAACAACTCCACAGCCGCAGCCATGACTATCTCCTCTTTAGCTTTGCCCCTATCACCTGTTTGTTTTAACACTTTGTCTAAATCTCTCATTGTTCCACTTTTCTTTTTTGTGTGTATTTTTTTTAATTTGCCATTTTATTTTTCTCCTAGGTAGATGTAAAAACAACTTTCAACATTCATTTTTAAAACTTTGTTTTCAAAATCACTTATGTTTTCTTACTTCCCTTTTGTTGCCAACTATTTTTAACTTTATCCTTCTTGTATCTACTTCTTCAGGTATGGCACCTTAATTCTCCTTGTTCCTTCTTAATCCTCTTGTTGCTCTTCATCCTTTGGACGAACCAATGAGGACTAATGAGATCACAAGAGTAATGTCTTAACTTTTGAGTATTGAATTTGGATTTAAGTAGGACAGAGATGAATTGTACTTGATTTTGCTT
>JAQQSZ010019340.1:0-10386 GCA_028646595.1 Phalanger gymnotis
GAGGGTAGAAATGGGGAGAAAATTTGTAATTCAAACTCTTGTGAAAATCAATGCTGAAAACTAAACATATTAATAAAAAACAAACAAAAAAATAAAAAAATAAAAATGTTCAGTAGCCTATACCCACAAAAAGATCAAATAAAAAGGAAAAGAATCTATACATACAAAAACAATTATAGCAGTTCTTTTTGTAATAGCCCAAAATAGGAAACCAAGGTTGTACCACCCATTTGGGGAAGGGCTAAACAAGTTATGGAATAAGAATGCTTATTATGCCATAAGAATGGTGAAAGGGATAGGTTCAGAGGAAACTGAGAAGGCCTCTATGAAATGATGTAAAATGAGCAGAACCAGAATTTATACAATGAAAACAACATTATAGAGAAAAGCAGCCCTTGGAATTCATTAGAACTCTGATCAATGTGATGTTAAATAAAGATTATAGGAGACTGAAAATGAAACATGGCACTCACCTCCTACCAGAGAGGTTGTTATAATGCACCAGGTACTGTGTTAATCCTAGAGATAAAAGAAAGAGCAAAAATAATTCCTTACCTCAAGGAACATATATTCTCATGGAGAGGACATATACATAAATAGTTGTATGCGAGATATATATATATATACTAAGTAAATACAAGGTAGCCTGAAGTGGGTCAGGGGAGGGGGGGGGAGAATGGGACAGACCAGGAAAGGCTTTCTGCAAAAGGTAGTACTTGACCTGCCTTGAGGAAAATCAGGGAATCTAAGAGATTAAACTGAGGAAAGAGCACACTCCAGGGATGGGGCAGAGCCAGAGAGTATCACGAGCAAAAGACATCACCAATGGGGAATTTTGTTTCATTAGATTATGCTTATTTGTTATGAGAGCTTTATAATGTTTGTATTATTCAGTTGCTGGGGCAATAGGAGAGAGAATAGGAGTCTACATATGTACAGCACTTTGCAAACCTTGAAATACTATATAAATGATAGGTATTATTAATGTGAATATAAACAAATACAACTTTCAAATGTCCAATAGAAATTTGGTGATGAGGACTAAAGCTCAAGTGAGAGATTAGGGCTGGCTGGATACACACACACACACACACACACACGTGCACGCACACATGAATAATTTTCACAGAGATGAAAAATGAGTTCAAAGAAGCTGATGGGATCACCAGCTTAGAGCACAGAGAGAAAAGAAATGAGAGCCTGGGACAGACTGTGATAAACTCATTGAGTGGGCATGATATAGATGAAGAATCAACAAAGATCAGTCATATAGGTCAGAAGGAGAACCAGGAATGCCATAAGTATATTTAAAATGAAAACGTATTCAAAAAGAGAAAAGAGGATAAGGATTTTTCAGAAGCTATTAGATTAGTCACTCACAACTTTGAAGTGAAGCAATTTCTGCTGAATGATGAATTTGGAAGCCAGATGCTGGAGCACTGAGTTGGGTTGGAAGACTTTTCCAGGCAATTTTGCTGAGAATGAGAGGAGAGATATTATATAATAGCTAGGGTGGATGGTGTGATTGAGTGATTTTTTTAAGGATATGGGAAACTGGTGTTTTTTGTAGATATCAAAGAAGGAAACAGATAGCAGAGATTTAATATTAAACAGAAGGGATGATAGTGTTGGCAATCTGCTGGAGAACAGGAAAACATGGGAACAAGAATGCATGTAAAGGGGTTGGCCTTGCTAAGCAGAAGGGTCTTCTTATTATTAGAGACTGGAGTGAAGGAAGAGATAGTTGGGGATTTTGTCAAATAGTTGGGGAAGGTATGAGAGAAGCAGAAGACGAATATTGTGGGGAATGACCTCTTGTTTCAGTGAAATATGAGATGAAGTCCTCAGCTGAGAGCATGGGACAGGGATGGTGTTATAAGCATTAGGAGAGAAGAGAATGACTGCAATAGCCTTTGTGTTGAGTGGTCTAGAATTAGGGTATGCACATTTTAGTGAATTATAGGGCACAATTCCAAATTGTTTTCCAGAATGACTGGGCCACTTCACAGCTCCATCAACAGTGCCTTGATTTGTCTTTCCTTCTACATTCCCTCCAACAATTGTCATTTTCCATTTTTTTATCTTTGCCAATATTAAGGTTATGAAGAATAACTTCAGAGTTGCTTTCATCTATTACTTATTATCAGTGACTTAGAGCAGTTTTTTTTAAATAGTAGTTTCTAGCTTGTATTTCTTCTTTTGAGGCTTGCCTGTTCATATCCTCTGAACATCTACCCATGAGAGAATGTTTTTTTTTCTTATATACGTGTATCCATTTTCTGTGTCTTGCACATGAGACCTCTATCAGAGAAATTTGCTACTCATCCTCTCTTAAAGTAACTGTTTCCCTGAAAATTCCAACTTCTTCACTGACCTTGTTTGTGCCTTTCAATTTGATGTAATCAATACACTTAATTTTGTGTCCTAAAATCCACTGTATCTCATGCTTGATCAATGACTCTTCCACCATCCAGAATTGTAAAAAAAAAAGGTTTCTTTTCCCAACACTTTTAATTTGTAAATGAAATGACTTTATATATCTAGGTTATATTTCCATTTGGAGCTTGTTGTGGCATATGCCATGAGATGTCTGGCTGCTTATCAAATTTCCTAGCAGTTTTGTCTAATCTTGAGTTTTACTAAAGAATTTGGCACCCATGGGCTTATTGAACATTATGCTATTATTTTTAAATGAGGCTGGCTCTTTTTTACCCAATCTGTTCCATTAATAAAGTTTTCTATTTTATAGATAGTACTAATTTTTGAAATTATTATTTTTATTGAAATTTTTAGGATAGTTTGTGAGTTGGAATCATTTCTACTTCTACTTGACCTTTTTACACCTTTTGTTGTTCCTGATAAATATTATTATTTTGTCTATTTATATAAAGCAAAACAGTTGGTTGTTGATTGATGTCAATAAATTATAAATTAAGTCACTTTTATCATATTACATGACAGTTAATTCCAGATAATCTCCAATTATTCATCTTTATTTCTCTAAAAGTATCCTATAGATACTTCCATATAATTCTCATTTGTATCTCAGCAAACTAACTCCCAGATATTTTAGATATTCTATAGTTACTTGGATGGAATGTCTCTTTTTACCTTTCTGTTGCTTTTTTTGATAATATATAAAAGGGTGAATATTTTCTTCTGCTGCTTCACCAAATTTGTTAATTATTTCTATTGTTAGGTGTTAAGCTATTCAATTAAAATATATGAAGCCTTGATATTATTTATTTTTATGGCACTTTGAAGACTAATGTAGTTTTACTGCATAGAGAAATTCTGTAGTTTTTCACTTTTAACAATGTCAGTTTTGTTTTGCTTTGTCTAATATATTGATTGACAACACAGTTTTTAAAATAATTGACTTGATGCCTAATTAAATCTGCTCCAACTCCTCATTTAACCCAGTAAATATTTATATTTCAAGCATAATTTTTATAAACATTATATTTTAGATTCTGCTTTCTAACCCATTTTGCAACCTACCTCGATTTTGGTGTGAATTAATGCCATTCACATTTAAAATTATGAATAATAATTGTTATTATTGTTCTTTTCACTCCAGCATATTCTCTTACACTTTTCTTCTGATCTGCTTTGCAACCCTCTATTTACAATGAAGAAGAAAGCTATAAAAGAAAATGAAGGTGATTAACACCAGTAATATAAAATTGAAATTATATGATCCCACTCCATTGGCTCTGCTTTCTTTACCTAGTCCAGGTCCTATTTTGTTACTCTTATATGTTGTTACCTTTTGATCCCCCTTTATGACTTATCTTCTCTCCTAATGCTTATAGTACCATCCCTACCCCACCCTCTGTAGTTTTTATCATGATTATTTCTTTCCCAACTCTACCCTTTCTCTTAAACTCCACCTTGCTAGAGTATTTGCTCTAAGAAGACTTGGGTTCAATTCTTGCCTTCGATGCTTGCTATACTTGTGACTTTAGGCAAGTTCTTTAGCTTCTCAGGGCTTTTCATCCATTCCCTAAAGGATATAGACCGGGTGGATTGAGTGGTTCTCTCTAGCTTTATACTTATTTCTGTATCGGCATGGCACAGTGGAATCAACAATGGCAGTGGAATAACAGGACCAAGGTTGAAATATGGAATCTCTCAGTTATCAGCCATGTAACTTGGATAAGTTGGCTATCTTCTCTGGACCTCAGTTTCTCTGGATCTCCATTGTTAAATAAGGAGATTGAACTAGATACTATCTGAGGTCTCTTCTCATTCTAGATCATTGATTACTTTGTTCCGCCAAACATCTACCTTGCTTCTCTATTGAATTTAAAGAATTTCTATGGCAAACTATCTGTGTTTTTATGGTCGATGAGACATTGTGCAGATCAGACGAAAATGAGATTCATGACATGTTCTCTCTCCAACCACTCCTCTATTTGTAAACACTCTTTCTTCTTGAAAATCTTAATTAGGAGAAATAAGTTTCTTCCCCCTTTTTTGTAATTTCACATAGCGTATACATTTCTCTGCTCCCTTTCTTTCCTCTTTAATCCAGCAATACAAAATCAAGCCACTCTTAGGCCTTTCAAATTTTTTCTTTCCTCTCTCTGTGACATTAAAAACAAGTTAGATTCTGCAAGGATGCTCTCTTTTTCCTTCATTAGAACTTAACCATTTCACCATTTAGTCCATTTTCATTCTTTCTCGTAGTCCTAATAACCAAGTCATTCTTTTTCCTGAGACTCCATTTGATTTTGTGGAACTATTCTCTTCTTCTGGATTTATCTGTTGGGCCTCTCTGAACACATAGCATTTCTTTATTGTGCTAAATGTTTTCTTTGATTTGCTTATACCTCTATCCTGTTTCAGGATTGCAAAATTTGTGCTCGGGTCAGACATTAGTTACTTCTTTATGCACTCTTCCATAGGCTGGTCAGATCTTGCTTGGTCCCTTTGTGTCTATGTTGCTGCCTCTTCTATTCTGGATGTAGTGGCTTAGTACCATCTCTGTTTCCTGATGTGGTTCTGGCAGGTGTTATCTCAGTGTTGTGGCTTTTACTTCACCTGGTTTGCACATAGGCTTCTGGCAGTTCTCCACTGCATTCCTGGACTGGATGAAGTAGCTTTTGGCTCTATGTCTCTTATTTTTTTTTATCATTGTTCCTTCTCATGCCTTTTTAGAACTTTGCTGATGTCTGAGGAAAAACTGGGCTCTTCTATGTCCTTTCACAACATCGTCTTAAACCAGAAACTCTCTAATTGATCTTTTATCATACTACCCAAAGTGGCTATTCCAAATCATGTTGCTAGATGACTCTCAATGCCACAACAATCTTCTACCTCAATGGATGCCATAATATCACAACTATGACAAAAATCAAACCCATCAGTCATGGGATCCCTCATCTCCTCTCCTCCTCATCTTAAAAACTTTATGTTTTCACCCATCCTCTCTTCCTTTGCTTTAATAACAGGGCATGAGATGACTCCATTCCCATAGTTAAGTTTTGCCTATTTGTATCCTTGATTCTATCTCCTCGTGTCTATTCAGAAACTTGTGATCATTCTCTCTCTCTTTTTATCTTTCATGTCTCTTTACCTACTGGCTCCTTCTCTGCTGCCTACAGACATAGTCAAGTTTCCTCTTTCCTTAAAAAAATTCCTTTGACCTTTGTCCCTTCAGCTACCATTTTTGTTCCCCTCTTTCTCTGTTAAACTTCTTTGAAGACTCACCTAAATTCACTACTGTAGTCACCATTTACTCACATCTCATCTCATGTGATATATATTCCAGCTCCACTACTCCACTGAAACATGTTCTTTAAGGGTTCGAGTGATCTCTGAATTATTCAATCTGATGGCCTTCTCTGAGTTCTCTTTTTCAATTGTTATTCATTTTTACTTCTCTGCAACATCATTCTGTAATTTCTCTGTTCCTTTGATTTTCATGATACTGCTCTTTCATGGTTCTCCTCCTGTCTGACAATTTCTCAGTTTCCCTTACTGGTTCACCATCCATCTGCAACCTACCAAGCATGTGTTCTCCAAAATTTGCCCTTGAATGCTATTCTCTCCGTGATCCCATCTGCTCCCATGAGTTCAATTATTTCCTCTATGCAGATGACACACACATCATTATCTCCAGCCCTAATCTCTTATGAACACCAATTCTGAATTATTAACTACCTTATGGACATGTCTAAATGTTTCACTAGTACCACAAATTCAGGAGATCTAAAACCTGTCACCCAACCCACCTCCAAGCTCTCCTATTTTTATTAATGACATCACTACCTCCCAGTCATCTAGGTTAAAAAAAGTATAATCTTTGATTCATCCTTTTCCCTCTGTTCCCATAACCAATCAGGTGAAAAGTTATATTGATCCACCTCTACAGCATCTCTTACATCTACTCCCTTCTTTGCACTCACAACGCCATCTTTCTTGTCTAAACCTTTATCACCTCTTGCGCGAAATTCTGGTATCCCCTAATTGGACTTCCTGTTTATAATAGTTCCCCTCCCCAATCTATCCTTTGTAAAGAAGCTGAAATCATTTCCCTAAGGCACAGATTTGATCATGTTACTCCTATGCTCAAAAACCTTCGACCTTTATTTGTTCACCATTGTCTCTAGGGCAAAGTGTCAGCTTTTCAGACTGATTAGCTTTGATACGGCTGTAGCCCACCTTTTGAGCCTTATTTTAGATTCTTTACCCTTTATTTACCTTGTGTTCTGGACAAATTGGACTCCAATATCTCTCTTAAGGGAGGTAATGGTTTCTGTAAGAAGAAATGGAAGAGTTCAACAGAAGTAAACTCATGTGAATGACCATCAACTAGATCGACTAATTGCTAGATGTTAAACATAATTGATTTAGCATTAAGTCACAGAAAATTCTCAGAAGATCTTTGTAAGGGAAAAGATTTCACTCTAAAGGAATGCATTACTCCCAGGCTAGGTATTTTTGTATTTTATATACAGAATTGTTTATACATGCTTCCAATTATTGTTCGCTCAGAAAGTATATATAATTTTCTACTAAGAAGAGAGGGGAAGAAAACTTTCTTTTCATTTGACTTGGATACTTTTATTTTAGGTAGGTTGGCAAAGAGATAGTAATTGAAAATATGACTCAAAGATAGAGATATTTGCAAGATTTTCAATAAGTGTTATAGGAGATGACAGAATAAATGAATGCTTTTCACTCATCCATCATGAAGAAGCCTCAGATATTTCAGGCTACGTATTGCTCTAGTTTCTATAGAGGTGGCTTAATACAGTCTTTCTATACCTGTTTGCTCTACATTAAAACATAAATATGTGATATTATAATAATAGTTTATTATATCTATTATTATATCATATCTTCAATATATGTAATAAGTTGTAAGAGGATCAGCTAGATGGCTCAATGGATAGAGTGCAGGCTTGAAGTCAAGAAAACTCATCTTTCTGAGTTCAAATCTGGCCTCAGAGACTTACTAGCTGTGTGACCCTGGGCAAGTCACTTAACTCTGTTTGCCTCAGCTCTTCATCTGTAAATTAAACTGGAGAAGGAAATGGCAAATCATTCCAGTATCTTTGCAAGGAAAACCCTAAGTGGGATCACACAGAGTCAGATGGAACTGAAACAACTGAACAACAACAATAATTTGTAATATATACATATTTGTGTATAAAGGTGTTATTAATGAAATGATATTGAATATTCATAATTTCAATCTTTTATAATATTTATATAATATATAAACTGTCTTATAGTAATTTGTCTTCTAGAAAGAATTGGTGCATTGTAAAGATTGTTTAATGTTTCCTTTATTCGCCTAGAAAAGATGTTTTGAAAAGGCTAATATCAGTAGAACTTTACTTTTATTTTTAGGCATATAGCATGGAGTTGTAGAAATACAGCCCTACCAATCCATCATCAGTGATGTCATCCCAAATTGTGGCTATTCTTATCCATCTATTGCATTATTCAAAATATCAAAGTTTGCTGAAGACTGGAAGAAATATGCAGATACTCCATCTTAAGAACTACAGAATGAATGCATCATAAATTACTTAAAATCATCTGGTGCACCAAAGGCTATGTGGCCAAAGCAAAAATCAGTTTTCTATATAAACTTTTGCCTGCTGTCTTTCCCACTCCAAAAGTATCACAGAAGGGCATCAGGTCTCTTCTGAGGTAGGCAAATATTGGAGATAGAAGAATATCCTTTTTTATAAGTTATACAGTGATAATGGTTAAAGGGAAAAACATTTGTACCACACACAGATTTCAGATGTTGTCAGTTCTTCCATAACCTATCATTAAATATCTCCCTATGCCTGCTCTTCAGTTGTTCAGTCATGTCCAAATCTTCATGACCCCATGGACCAGAGCATGCCAGACCCTTTCATCCTCCACTATCTCTTAAGGCTGTCCAAGTTCATGTTCATTGTTTTCGTGACACCATCTATCCATCTCCTCTGCTGCCTTTTCATTTTGCCTTCAATCTTTCCCAACATCAGGGTCTTTTCCAGTAAGTCCTATCTTTTCAGTGTGTGGTCAAAGTATTTAAGCTTCAGCTGCAATGTTTGACCTTCTAGTGAAGAGACTGAATTAACCTCTATAAGTGTTGACTGATTTGATCTCCTTACCATCCAATGGCCTCTCTAGTCTTCTCCAGCACCACAATTCAAAAGTGTTGATTCTCCATTGCTCAGCTTTCCTTATAGTCCAACTCTCATAGCCATATATTACTACTAGAAAAACTATAGCTTTGTCTATAGTCTGTGGTCAGCAAGGTGATGTTTTTGCTTTTTAGTATGCTCTCCAAATTTGTCATAGATTTTCTTTGTTTTCCAAGAAGCAAGCATCTTTTGATTTCATGGCTGCAGTAGCCACCTATAGTGATCTTTGAGACCAAGAATATAAAATCTGACACTACTTCCATTTCTCTCTCTCTCTAAATTTGCCAGAAAGTGATGGGACCACTTGCCATGATCTTAGTGTTGGGTTTTTTTTATGCTAAGCTTCAAGACAGCTTTTCTACTCTCTTGTTTCACCCTCATCAAGAAGCTTCTTAATTCCTCTTCATTTTCTGTGATCAGAGTGGTATCATCTGCATGTTTGGGATTGCTTGGCTATATGGTTCATTTGTTCATATGGATATAAACAGCTTAGGTTTATTCCCTTGAGAACAGCTTGTTCAGATCCTCCAAGCATTTATAAATTTGGGAATAGTTCTTATGCTTATAAATTTGAATCAGTTCCTTACATATTTTGAAAATTAGACCTTCAGCAGGAAAAACAGTGCAAAGTCCCCCCCGTCCCAGCCCCTCAGCTAACTGTCTGTGTTCTAATCTTTGCTTCAGGGAATTTACTTGTGCAAAAAATATTAGTTTCATGTAATCAAGACAGTCTTTTTAATCTTCTGTAAGCTTCTCTATCTATTTACTCATCACGAACTCTTCACATGTACATAAATCAGAAAGGTAATTTTTTTCTTATTCCTCTAATTTGCTTGAGACCCTTTTATATTCAGACCACATATCCATTCGGATCTTATCTTGGACTATGATATGAGGTGCTGTTCTATACCTAATTTCTTTTTTTATTTATTAAATATTTTTAGTTTTCAGCATAGATTTTCAGAAGACTTTGAATTACAAATTTTTTCCCCATTTTTACCTTCCCTCTCACTCCAAGATGGCATATATTCTGATTGCCATGTTTCCCAATCATCCCTCCCTTCTGTCACCCCACTCCTCCCCATCCCTGTTTCCCTTACTTTCTCGTAGGGCAAGATAGATTTCTATGCCCCATTGCCTGTATATCTTATTTCCTAGTTGCATGCAAAAACTATTTTTTTGAACATTTGCTTTTAAAACTTTGAGTACCAAATTCTCTCCCTTCTTCCCTCCCCACCCACCCGCCCTAAGAAGTCAAGCAATTCAGCATAGACCACATGTGAATCATTATGCAAAACCCTTCCACAATACTCATGTTGTGAAAGACTGACTATGTTTTGTTCCTTCCTATCCTATTCCCCTTTATTGAATTTTCTCCCTTGACCCTGTCCCTTTTCAAAAGTATTTGCTTTTGATTACCTCCTCCCCCAATCTGCCCTCCCTTCTACTGTGCCCCCTTTTTATCTCCTTTTTCCTTCTTTCCTGTGGGGTAAGATGCCCAACTGAGTGTGTATGTTATTCCCTCCTCAGGTCAAATGTTATGAGACCAATATTCACTCATTCCCCCTCACCTGCCCCCTCTTCCCTTCCTACAGAACTGCTTTTTCTTGCCACTTTTATGAGAGATAATTTATCCCGTTCTATCTCTTCCTTTCTCCTTCTCTCAATATATTCCTTTCTCATCTCTTAATTTGATTTTATTTTTTTGATATCATCCCTTCATATTCAA
>JAQQSZ010019341.1:0-10386 GCA_028646595.1 Phalanger gymnotis
CAGAGGGCACAGGGTGAGTTGAATATGAAGGGATGATATCTTAAAAAATAAAATTAAAGAGTGAGAGAGGAATATGTTGGGTGAAGGAGAAAGGGAGAGATAGAATGGGGTAAATTATCTCACATAAAAGTGGCAAGAAAAAGCAGTTCTATTCGAAGGGAAGAGGGGGCAGGTGAGGGGGAATGAGTGAATCTCGCTCTCATCAGATCTGACTTAAGGAGGGAATAACATACACACTCAATTGGGTATCTTACCCTATAGGAAAGCAGTGGGGAAGTCGATGGGGTGGGGGGTGATGATAGAAGGAAGGGCGGATTGGGGGAGAGGGTAGTCAAAAGCAAACACTTTTGAAAAGGGACAGGTTCAAAGGAGAAAACTGAATAAAGTGGGACAGGATGCAGGGAGGGAAATAGTCTTTCACAACATGACTATTATGGAAGTGTTTTACATAACAATACATGTATAACCTATATTGAATTGCTTGCCTTTTCAAGACAGGTGGGTGGGGAGGGAAGAAGGCAGAGAATTTGGAATTCAAAGTTCTAAAAATAAATGTTAAAAAAAATTGTTTTTACATGCAACTGGGAAATAAGATAGACTGGCAATCAGGTATAGAAATCCACCTTGCCCTACAAGAAAGTAAAGGGAAAGGGGATTGGGTTTGGGCAGGGAGCGTAGGGGGCAGGTAGTAGAGTGTTAGAAGGGAAGACATTGGGGAAAGGAGCAATCAGAATACATGCCATCTTGGGGTGCAGGTAGGGTAGAGATGGGGAGAAAATTTATAACTCAAAATCTTGTGGAAATGAATGTTGAAAACTAAATTAAAAAATCAGAAAGATTGTGGTAGTCCTGATTATGTGTGATTTTAAAAAGTAAAACAGTTTAGGAACAGCTAAAAAGAGTATTTATTTTATATAAATGAGGTCTGAGACGAAGAATTGGCATAGAAGAATTAGATGGGGGGAGGAGGGCTGATAGTTCTGGAACCCTACTCTCATCAGGAATGTGTTTAAGAGGGTAGAAGGGCATAAAAATCTTCTAAATTCAGAAAAAAAATAAAAGGCTAACGGAATAGAGGGGGAAGAGGATAAGAGAGGGATTTCTGGAGGGGAGGGTAAGGGATTAAGATAAAGGGGGAGGGTAATAGAAGGATGTTTAGATTCACAGGAATAGGAGGATAAGGGAGGGATCCTGGTGGAGGGGAACAGGTTAAGTAATAGGTGGGCAAGGTTGATGTAAAGTAGAGGAGTCAGGAGGGATAAGAAATAAGAGACACACACTAACATAAAAGGAGTAGAATTTATTAGGGAAAAAAAGCAGGGACAGTAACGATCTCAAAGTTAAAGCTAGAACAGGTTAAATCATAAGAGAAAAATAAGTAAATTATACTGTATGTTAGCCATAGTAAGCAATATTGCTTTAGGCTAAAATAAGTAGACAGTATAAGGATGGAATATTGCTGCAGTGTATGAAATGATGAGTTGGTGGACTTAGAAAAACATGGAAAGATTTGGACTTATGAAGGAAGAAGTTATTCACCTTCAGAGAAAGAGGACAAATGAATACAGTATAGTCTCGCATAGATGCATATAATTTATGTCTATATATGAGTATGATTATATTTAAATATGTGTATCCATATGTAAGTACACGTCTGTGTATATGCATGCATCTATCTTTGTGCGTATATGTGTACATAAGGTATGTATGTGTATATGTATATATGTATGTATGTGTATTTGCATGCATATATGTATACACATATACATCCACACTTAACCATGCTTAATTGTACTTTCTTAGGGGAGGGGGGAGGAAGGAGCAAAAAAGAACAAAGTAAAAAGTGTACAGCAGAGAACAAAAGAAAAATTACAAGGAAGCAAAGATGGACAGCTCTGAACACAATGAGTATAAGCTTTCTTAAAGTGGAAATTTATTGCTTTATATTTTGAATCCTCTATTAAATCCTTTATATAAATCCTCTATATTTGATATAAATTTGATAAATTTGGTAATCTGATATTTGATAAATAAAATCCTCTATATTTGAATCCTCTTTTAAATCCTTTATATAAAATCCTTTATATTAAAATCCTCTATTGCACATGGCAATGCTTTTTTCTTCTTTACTTACTGTGTATTTAAGTTTTGGTATTTAAGTTTAAAATAAACTAATTTTTTCAAAAAAGAAAGTAGAACTAAAGAGTCAATCATTAGGGGAAGAAAAGAGACAAGAATTCTGAAACTGGGGGAGGGCATAGGTATGTGGGGAAGAAATACCATTTAAATCTCAGTAGCCCCTAAGTAGATAATTTTGCCCTATCAGTCATAGGAAAGCTATTTAGTAATTAAATAAATTTAAAACAGGCAGCTAGGAGGTACAGTGAGTATAGCACTGAACTTGGAGTCAGGATGTTCTGAGTTCAAATTCAGCCTCAGACAGTAGCTGTGTGACTCTGAGCAAGTTATTTGGCCACCTTGTGCCTCAGTTTCCCCATGTGTAAGAAGTAAGCATTTATTGTCTGCTATATGCCAGACAAAGTGCTAAAAACTGAGGATCCAAAGAAAGGTAAAAGACAGTCCCAGCTGGCCCTTGAAGACAACACAATTTAATGAGGAGATAATATGCAAACTATGTCCGAATGCACTATATACAGGATAAATATGAACTGATCAAAAGCAAGAATGCATTAGAATTAAAAGAGATTGGTATAGGCTTCCTGCAGAAGATGAGAGTTTAGTTAGGATTTGAAGGAAACCAAGAGGTCAAGATGAAGAAGGAAAGCATTACAGATATAGGGGACAGCCAGTGAAAACTCCTGCAACCAAGAGATGGGGAGTCTTTTTCAAGGAAAGTCATAGAGGTCAGCGTCAATAGATCAAAGATTACTGGGGGGCAATGGAAGGCAGTGTAAGGATGGTGAGTGTGTTAAGGTGGAAGACTAGAAAGGTTGGGGGTGGAGGGACTAGGTTTTGAAAGGCTTTGAAGCAAATCACTTAAACTTTATCTCAGTATCTTCATTCATAGACTGAGATAATAATAGCACCTACCTCCCACAAGTGATCTGAGGATAGAATGAATTAATATTTGTAAAGTACTTTGTAAACCTTACAATATTATAAAATGCTACCTGTTATTATCGTCATTATTGTTGCTGATTCTGAAAGAAACAAATTAATTCACGATAACTATCTTCTTTCTTATAAATGTTATTTCACCAATTCAAACCTGTAGATCAAGATGATATTTAGGATGTCAGCAGAGACTCCATGAGAAAGCCGATCCACTATGCAGGGACTAGTCAGGTGTTCATACCTATCATTACTGAGTTCAACTAAATATATAATAGATAAAACGACATAATAGATGGAAACTAGCCCACAGGACCAGTCTTATAATGGATGATCAAATGAACATGTTACAGGATGATTTCATGTCTGTAGCTTGGGAGTTGATTGTGATTTATTAGCAAATTATTGCAAGATAATATTGCTCAGAGCAACATTATACAGACTATGACTGTACATGACTTTCTTGTTAAAACTTTAAACATTCAATTTGTAATGTTGTCTATGCCAAGAATTCTTGTAAAAGTCTAAAATTAAGAAGAATCTAGAAATACATATAAAATAGCCATAAAGATTGCTAAAACACTTTTTTCTCCATCAATAACAATGGACTGACCACAGGCCTCAGTGGGCTGAATTAGGAAGTAGAAAATGGCACTAAAGAAAACAAAGCTGGGAAGAGCAGCTAAATTAGACAAAATACAGAATGGAGATCGATTCTAGTGGTGACACAATTTTGATAGGAGTGAAAGACTGCTTATCAACGTATATGGGAAAAAAAAGGAGAGTACAGCAAAGAGGCAGAAAATAATTTTAGACATGGTTATAAAAATGACCCAGGAAATATTAATAATTACCAACTTTTATGTCTATGTTTCCATTTCTATAAAATTGCCATGAGGATAATCTACTTGCATATCAAAGGCATCTTTAATATAAGGATGAGAGAAGGGAAGGGAGGCTTTCACAAATGATATTCTATGACAGACCACAGCCACTGCTCACAGGATCAAATCTAAGCTCATCAGTATAGCATTCAAGGGCTTCTACAGTCTAAGAACTACTTATCTACCCAACCTAATACCCCTATACAAAAACTCAGGTTTAACCACGAGGCATTTCTCTCTGTCCCCCAAACATGCCATCCATGACACCACTGCTTGTTATGTCCCACTATTAGAATGACTACCCCCTTATTCTCCTATCCATGACTTCTTTGATTGAATCATCCTTAAGTAATCTTACTCTCCTATCGCCTATTATGCCACTCATAAAATGTTAAATTTAGAAGTGACTTCATAAGTTATATTCTCCAAATTCTAACTCAATACATTTACAAGGAAGAAGAAAAAAGAACATTGTTCTTGCATCCATGTATTGATTTTCATGTCACTCAATGTTAAAAATTACAATTACATAAATCAGGAATGGCATACAGACTCAGAAATGGTATTGCTATAGCTAATTAGGAAAATAAGATTCCTTGGTAAATATGTAAACATAATAACCATGCAAAATTCCAAAATAATAATATATAGCACCTACTATGGGCTGGGGACTATGTTACATGTTTTAAAATCATTATCTTACATAATCCTCACAACAACCCTGGGAGGTAGGTGCTATTATTATCCCCATTTTATGCAAGAGGAAACTGAGGCAAACAGAGGTTAAGTGAGTTGCTCAGGGTCAAACAGATCCGAGCAAAAGTACTTAAGCATGATTCCAAGTCCAATGCTCTTTCCGCTGTGCCACCATCATTCCTAGTCATCAAAATATTAAAAAAAATAACAGTTGAGAGACCCCAGTTTAAAAACCCCTGATTTAATCCAATGCCCTCATTTTGCAGATGATGAAACTGACATCCAGAAAAGTGATAACTTGCCCAAAGTCAAACAGAAAGAAAGCAGCAGAGCTGGAATAGGAACACAGGTCCTTAGACGATAAGCCCAGGGTTCTTTCCACTATGATAGTATGAATGAACTTCCAAGACTTATATTCCAATCATTATATGAAACTTAATTCCCTTTGCTTCATGCTCAATATTTCAAAATCGCTGACAAGACACCAGTTTCTCCTTAAAGACCTCCAGAGATGAGAAACTCACCACTCCTGAGACAGCCCATTCCTTTTTTACTTTAGTTCTAATTGTTAGGAATTTCTCTTTTATATGAACTTTAAAGTATCTCCCACCCTGTAACTTCTACCACACTAGTCCTGGCTATCTCCTTTGGGGCAAACAGAATAAATCTGATCTCTCTTCTACTTGGCAGCACTCCAGATATCTGAAGCTGTCAATCTCATTCCTTGAAGTCATCACCATATTTCAAACTTGGTGACAAGAGGTCTGGAATGATTGAGTGGGGAAATTCACCACAGAAATTCAACTGGAGAAACATTTAGGTGGGAAGGGAGTGACAGAAAATGGAAAAGGAGACAAGAGAATGAGTAGTCAGAAATAAAAGACCATAAAGAAGAAAATGGGAAGCATGAGGAAAATGAGATCCTTGAAAAGGTAAGAGATCTCCATTTTCTCAGTAAAGGGGTAAAGTAATTTGCTGAAATTAGGTGTGAGCAGGATAGAAATTACCACTAATATGTAATAAGAAATCTAAATAAAAATTAATAAAAGGATTACCATGCAACAATGAGGGCCATACTCAGAACAAATAGTTTAAATAATTAAGCATCAATCCACAGCAACTTTCCCCAACAGTGAGCACTCCAGAAGTAGGAATAGAAAAATAAAGATGTTAGAGAGTTCTCAGGTCTATAGATTAAAAGAGACAGAATGGCAATAGATCAAGGGACTGAAGGGGGAAATGGTGGAGTCATGTGAGCACATTGTTAAAATGGCTATCAGTTGAGTCAAGACCAGATAGACAGGCAAGTAAAGCTAGAACAGAGACTAATGATCAAGGAGAAAATAAGAAAATAGGGTCTAGAGGTCATGAAGAATGAAAAACAGATATAATAGTACAAGAAAAGAGTAGAAGAGCAAGAGAGTATGATGACAGGAATTTCACAGTCCAGGACTTTACAAGTGAGTAATGATAAGTTCTCAAGTGTGGCTTTCCTGGAGGGGGGCTTGACATAATGATGGTGATAAAGGAGTTGAGAAGATTGAAGAATTCTAAGACCAGAGGAACAGAAGGATCATCAAATGGATAGTTAAGTCACTGATGGAGGAAAAGGATGAAGAAAGTACAATTGTAGGACAATGGCTGAAGTCATTGAAAAAGGGTAAAGAATATGAAGTGTGATAAGAGATCAATAGATAACAGAGACTAGGACAGGGAAAGGACACAGAAGTAGAAGCAGGAAATTCAAAAGAAGAAATGTTATTTAGCAATAGTGGCAGAACAAGTGTATGAAAGAAAATAGAGAGCAAGAAACATGCTAACTTCCCTTCCTGGCCCTCCTGCATACTGAAAAGGAAGACCCACAACTAAATATGGTTTTGAAGGCAATATTTAAATTACAAAACCAATATGGAATCTTTGTCAAGATTCTTCTAAACTAAATAATAAGCAAATTAAAAAAGTTTCCAGAAATTTTCTGAGAAGAAAGACTTCTAGATTTCATTCATAAAAATCCTAGTTTTTTTCTTCTTGTGTTCTATATTGAAAATTCCTTTTCTTCCTTATATAAACATTCAAATTTATATAATCCTATCTCTTCACAATATGTCCACTTGATTATGCTTAGGGATAGAGAGAGAAACAAACCAATGATTTCATTAGTATAGGAAACTTCTAGAGAGGGAAACTTCCTCCTCAAATGCATGTAAGTACCTTCTCTGCAACTTAAAATCTGAGGCCTGACTTGAATTCAGGTCTTCCTGTCTGTAAGGTATTACGATCCATAATACCATACTGCCTCTCATAATTATTATACTTATTCCATTCAAATCTAGTCACTGTATCCTATCAACTTATTTTTTTAAGCTGATAAAGACAATTGTTTTTTTTTTTCTTAACTTTCTTTTTTTTAAATTTAATTTTTACCTCCCTTAATGGTGCAGGTCACAATCTATCCATACCTGCCCATCCTATGTAACTCTCCTCCATGTCCTTCCCTTTTTTCCTCTGAGAGGTCCTGATATGTGCTCAGGACCTTTCCTGCAATCAACTGAAATTGTGTGGATACCAATGACGCATGTAGACCATTATTATCCCTCATACAAAGGAGGTTACTTTAAGATTATATGACCAGTCAGAAACTTCTCTTATTACTTCCTTTATGCTACTTCTTCTGCACAATTCCTCCTTCATAATGTGTTACAGCCAACTCACATCCACCATGCACTTGTTTTCAGGATTCTAGGTCTTACTCCTCACTGGAGGATCCAGACAACTCAGGCCCAGGGACCAATGGGTGATCCTTAATTCCAAATTCTTCAGAGAAAACAGTGTTTCAGCAGTCACAGAAAAACATCTGAAGAATACTGGTTCCTCTGTATCAAGGGGGGAGTTAAGGTCATTAAAAGAATTGTGCAATTTCACCCAAATTAATCCAACTTAATCTCTTATTCCATTCTGGGCATAACCCATTGTCCACCAATGAATCAATCCACAAATATTTACTAAGTACCTACTATGTGCCACATACTGTGCTAAGTATTGACTGATACAAAAACAAAAGTGAGATATTCCTTGCCCTCAAGAAGGTTAGATCCAAATGGAGGAGACACCATGAATATATGCTTGTAAATACAGAAAATATTCAAAATGAATACAAAGTAGATTGGAGAGGGAAGGCACTAATAGAGAGGATCAGGAAAAGCTTTGTGTAGAAAGCAGTGTTAAGCTAAGTTCTGAAAGAAAGCAATGATTCTAAGAGGCTGAGGTAAGGAGGGAGAGCATTTCAGGCATGGAGGATAGCCAAAACAAAGATACAGATGTCAGGAGATGGAGTATTATGGGTTGAGAATAGCAAGTAGGCTGACATGGCTGGATTGTAAAGAATGTGTAGGAAGATGAGGAAGGCTGGATGGTGCCAGACTGTGAGGGTTTTAAAATGCCAATAGAGGAGATTATATTCATAGGGGAGACTTGGTCAGATTTTCTTAATTTTTCATATACAGACAGGCCCAATTCACTTGAATAATTATGGATCTCATTTAAAAATCTCTGTAATGCTTTGAGGCTTAATGCCATTAGTATATTATCATTAAACAGAAATAACTGGAAGACTTCACCATGTAGAGACACTGTTTTCCACTTGGCTTCTTTACCATCTGTGACCAACCTCCTTCCATGACAGTGGTGAACATCTTTGGTGGAGAAGTTTCCCAATGTTAAGCCTCACCTGGTATGACAGCCTCATCTGTCTTTATTATTATCTTTTTTGATCAATCTTAGAGATTCTTGAGAGAGAGCATTCTGGAGGAGAACCTTAAAGGTTGCATTTTACTCTATTAAATCAAATGAAATTTTAATAGCCAACACCATGAGATATTAAATTCTCTAGAATTTTTAGTCAATTCTATTTTTGTAAAATGTGTTCTACTGTGGAATAACACTTTTGAAGATTCCCTGATATTACCATCATAAATTATGCCTTTGATGTGTGTACAAACCATAAAAACAGCCGGAAGAAATACAAAAATAGGTACATAGGAATAAAGAGAACTTTCCATAGCATGATAAACAGTATCTATTTAAAATCATGAGTTAACATGATTGGTAATGAAAAAAGTCTAGAGGCCTTTCTAGTGAGATCAGGGGTAAAGCAAAGATGTTCACTGGTCACCACTCTTTATCTAACATAGTTCTAGAAATGTTAACTATAACACCCACGAAAAAAAGAAATTTAAGGAATAAGTGTAAGAAAAGGAGTAGAATTATCACTTTTTATAGGTGATATGATTTAGAGAATTCTAGAGAGTCAACTAAACATTAACTAAATCAATTATTTCAATAAATTAGTTAGGCTAGAAATAAATGCACAAAATCATCAGCCTTTCTGTATGTTGAATACAAAACCATGCAGAAAGAGAGAGAAACAGGAATTTTATTTAAAATAACTACAAAATATACAAAATATTTGAGAATCTACTCACCATGATATATATAGAAATGATTTCAATACAACTATTAAAAATACTCTACTGAAATAAATGAGGATGAATAATTAGAGTGATATTAATTGCTGATGTCCGGGTCATCAGAATATTAGAATAAAGGGATGTTCCATACTCCCACTCAATAATTACAGAGGATCCAGACTTTGGTTGATCAAATCAATTAATCAAAAAGATGAACTAAATTGTAAGCAAGAACTAGCCATCTCTACTGAATCAATCAATTAATCAAAGGCATAAGTAAAGTAAGTACAATCAATCAATCACAAGGAGTGAACTGCTTTGAAGTCATTCCGTGAAAGCAAATGATCACACGATAGTTTGTTAAAGAAAATCACTGTAAATCTTAGGCAAAAATAGCAAGTTTGCTCAGGATCCAGAATTTCAATATCAGAGAGGCAATGTATACTAATAGAAAGAATACTGTTTTTCCAAGTCAGAGGACCTGAGTTCAAATACAGCTTTTGTCACTTACGATACCGATGTGTGACCTCAGGAAAGTCACTTCAACTCTTGGGGCCTCAGTTTCTTCGCATATAAAATGAGGGGAGTGACTTAGAGGACCTCTAACATCCTTTCCAACTCTATATCCATGATCTAAGGAATAGTAGGAAAAGCCTCTGAGAGGGAATCATTTTGAGGGTTGGAAAGGAACGGGAAGGACACAGTCTATGTCTAAACCCTCTTCCCACCTACCACCAAAAGATAATCTACTCAGAAAGGTCAAAAGGTTTAGATTTTTTGTTGGCAGCCTAGCAGTATCTTTAGAATAGTTGTGGCAGCTAACAATACCCAAAGAGGGTACTAAAGACAAACTAGAAACATTTTGGTTTTAGTCCTAGCTACTTTGACCTCTAGAATATCATATTCCAAACCCTCTGATCCCTTGATTTAGAAGCTGCTAAATCTTGTGTTATCCTGATTGTGTTTCCACAACATTTGAATTCTTTCTGGCTGCTTGCAATATTTTGGCAACAATATTCCTAGGAGTTTTCCTTTTGGGATCTCTTTCAGGAGGTGATCAGGGGATTCTTTCAATTTCTATTTTACCCTCTGGTTCTAGAATATCAGGGTAGTTTTCCTTGATAATTTCTTGAAAGATGATGTCTAGGCTCTTTTTTTTAATCATGGCTTTCAATTAGTCCAATAATTTTTAAGTTATCTCTCCTGGATCCATTCTCCAGGTCAGCTGATTTCCCAGTGAGATATTTCACATTATCTTCTATTTTTTT
>JAQQSZ010019342.1:0-10386 GCA_028646595.1 Phalanger gymnotis
GGAACTCAAGGTTTTAAAAAATTAGATGTTCAAAAGTAAGAAAGTTTTTTTTTTCATGCAACAAGAAAATAAGATGCACAGGCAATGGGGTGTAGAGATTTATCTTGCCCTACAAGAAAGGAAGGGAAAAGGGGATGGGAGGAAGGGGGTGATGGAGGGGAGGGCAGACTGGGGAACAGGGCAACCAGAGTGTATGCCATCTTGGAGTGGGGGGGCTGGAAATGGGGAGAAAATTTGTAATTCAAATGCCTATGAAAATCAATGCTGAAAACTAAACATATTAAAAAAATAGATAAAATAAAAAATGAAATAAAAAAAGAAAAAAGTAACACATTCAAATAAGGTCAAGGATTGACTATAAGTGTGGGGAAAAGGGAATTATAACTTCAGGCTTAGAGGCTGTGGTGATCAAACAAAGCCAGTTTTTAAAAGGCCAAAAGCACAAGGGAAGGAGGTAAGGAACACACATTTATATAGAACCTACTATGGCCAGGAACTGTGTTAAAATATTATTTCATTTGATTTTCACAACAACTCTGCAAGGTAGGTACTATCATTATCCCCTAAGGCAAACAGAGGTTAAATGACCTGCCCAGCGTTATAGCTAGTAAGCACCTGAGACCAAACTTGAAGTCTAGTCTTCCTGACTCCAGGCCCAGCATTGTATTAACTGTGCCACCTAGCTGTCAGGATGAGGATCATACTGAGATTTGAATGTATTCAGTCCTTCTGAATATTTAAGAGGATGCTGGCTTTTAAAAGATAGAAGTATTCTGAACTGAGAGAAAAAAATGAAAAAGGACAAGTGATTCAGTTTAAGCATCATCTTTTTGTATTATTTTATTTTCATAGTAAAATAATCAAATATTGAAGCTTTAACATTTAATTTCCTTGTTCTCATATTTGCTGTTTGGGGATAGAAAAGGAGCTTGAGTAAACTAAGACACACCAAGTGAAACTCCTCCCAGGTAGTTAAACGGTTGAAAGTATTGCTGAGAATACAATGTTAATAAGAAATTGATTTAGATTTGAATGTGGTTCACATACATGTATTTTAATGAATCCTCTCATAATATTTTGTCATTCACAAAGCCCAACTGGAGATTCCTATGACACCTTAACTACTTGTAGTAGTATTACAAGTAATGTTAAAAATCAGTTACTTATATTGATTTCTGTTTGAGATGACCTGCTGGAGAGAAGCAGATACTGGCCCAACAAAAAGCTAAAAATTGTATGAGGTCAAATAATGATCAAGAAATCCAATAAACCCAATGGAAGAGATTTGTCCTATCGCAGAACTATATGAGAACCTTGCCTATTGCCTCACAGGTTTCATTTGTCCTTCCTTCTCGAAAAGGGTGATGATATCAGGGAATTGATGACATAACTTGCAGTTGACTTTGATTTGAGTGAGTGAGGGCTGTGCAAGGTCACCAATGGGTCCAGTGATCTGATATTCACCAGGATGACTGAAGATGGTCCAACATGCATTGGGAGACCCTGGTCCCTTTAGGCTAAGGTCTTTTCAGGTTCTCACTTTGAGTGAAGTAACACCCATTCAGTGAATAGGCCTCTTTAAGAAATTTATCAAGGGATGGCTCCTTTAATCAAAACTTAAAAAAAAAAATCCAACTGGGAGGTGAAGACCCTCAGGGTTCCTGGCCAAAAGAGAAACAGTTATTATTTGCTATTTACATTCACTCTGTACTAGGAGGGCAGGGACCTATTGGCCAATCCATGAGCTCCAGAGTGAATTGGGTTTAAGGCTTGATTTTTGAAAAAGAACTTTAGCCAGTAAACTTGAAGTTAAGGAGGCAGTCTTCAGCCATCGAAATGTACCTTCCTTTGGGTAGACCACTCTGAGGTGAGCTGAAGAGAGGAGAGGAGAGGAGAGGAGAGGAGAGGCGAGGCGAGGCGAGGCTACTCACAGGTTGTATTTGTCCTGCATTCTCAAAGAGGATCATGGCATCAGGAAAATGAGGACATGACTTGCAGTTGACTTTGATTTGAATGAGGGAGGGCTATGCAAGGTCACCAAGGTCCTATGGGCAATAGCAGAGGAGGCAGCAAACCAAAGACAGTGTCAAGGGTGACAAACAACCCAACTGCCCCCTAGTAAGACTAGAGACTGTCTAGAGGCATGTGTAGCCAACAATGGTTTGTACCTGTTAAAAAATTAAATTTGAAAGTCCCCTGAGAAGGCATCAGACTTGTTAAAGAATTACATCAGGGACTCTGGAAGACAACAAGAGCAGCTGCAACTAGTATAAGCATGATTGTATTCAGAAAGAGGAATCAGAACCACAAGTTTTTGAGGTTGATCATAATTTGTTCTGAAATGGCTCTAAAGGTCCAACTATCTGAGCCTCAATAATCCAGGAAGTCCTAATCCAAGAAGGCGGAGGGTAGTCCAGGAGCTCAGGTAACCCAGGTTAAGACCCAGCAGAGCCTAGTTGAAAGCAGAGCCCAGCTCTGTCACAAAATCCAGTACTCCCAGCTTTAAGTGATAACAGAATATAAGTCAGAGGTGACTGGTTCTAATCAGAGCTGTGACCTAGCAGAACCAGGCTTCTGATCAGGTAAAAGGTCAAAAGCTTGTACGCATGCTTAAGGAGCTGTTTGAGGGGGAACATGTCAAGTAAGAGAACATGAAGTGGGCACTTCAGGAGGTTGCATTTAACCAATGGAGAGCAATCAAGGAAATTCAAATTCGGAACAGCATAAAAAGCACTGCATTTGTTTGAGCAAGTGTACTCCATTAGGGAGCTACCCATTTGGTAGGAATGTAGAGTAAATACAAAATAAAATGAGAACTTTCCTGACTTCACAGTGAGCATGGTTCTGTCTATACTGAGCATATTTCTCACACAAATGAGAGAAAATCTTTGAATATAATATTCCAAAACAAAACAAAAACCTTGCAAACAACACTAAAACCTAAGTATAAATTTACCAAGCAAAGATGACCTTCGATGGAATAGAACACTTTCAAGAATTGCTAGTGGAGAGTCGAGTAGAAAATTCAAAATGGAAAAACAGGAGCCAAGAAAATCCTAAAAAGGTAAATTTCTTGAAACAGGGATTGTATGATGATTTATTGTTAACATTTTAATGGGGAAGAAGAAGCAAGTATCCTTTCAGAACTTTTATTTTTTCAAAGTGTTTTGATGGACCTAAATAAAAAATACAGGATCTAGGATAGAGTGTTTGAAGAGTTGTCAGAAGAGTGAGAATACTAGGCCAGAAAGAAGGAAGATGGGGAAGAATTTGCTATTTATTAAAATGGAGAAGATTTGCAAGTGTATACAGTAATGGAGGAAGAAGGAAAAGGGAATAGGAAATAAATAAACCTCAGCTGGACCAGTTAAAGGAGAGCTGAACATAAACAAATAGACACACACATCATTTTGTGTAGAACCACATCAAACTCAACAGGAAACAATAGGGGATAAACAAGGCTGAAGGAGAATAATACTGTAGAGAAAATATTCACAAGCAAAGCAAAATTCCTGCTCCATAATGCATAGAGCTAGAATCTAAGGTGAATACCTACGAGTTAATTGAAGAAATTTTGGTATATGAATGTGATATAATATTCATGCACTGAAATTATGCCAGATGATTTCTGAGAATTCTGGGAATGTTTTAGTGATGTAGGGTAAAGAAGAACCATTATACAAGGATAACCCCAGGATAAAGAGAAAACAACATTGAAAAATGTATGAGCTCTCATCAAAGCAATGACAAACTATATCTCCAAAGCATCTTAACTTCCTCCTGATGAAGATGTGAAGTTACAGAAAGTGACATACAGTTTTCGATACGGTCAGCAAATCTAAATAAACTAAGAGATGGAGAGTCTTGTTCATGGAACAGCCAAGAAGCCAGTGTCACTGAAATGAAGAGTATGTGTTGTGGAGTAAGGTGGAAGGTTAGTAGGAGGGCAGGAATTGAAGAGGTGAGAAAAAATTGTAAATCAAATATTGAACTCATTGTGGAAGAAAGGGGAGTGACCTAGAAGTCTATGGACAACAGATACCAGGATTTTGATTGGGTAGTAGATATGAATAGCCTGAACCACAAAGGAAGAAAGATTACTGAGTGAGAAAGGAAGGGGGAGAATCAGGAAGTGGTAATGGGGGGTGGGGTGGAGACCAATTCCCCTGCCTTGACCATTGAACTGAGGAGAATGAGTGAAGATACAGCCAGTATTAGAAAAAGATAACCAAGGAAGCTGTGTCCTCATGGGAAAACCAAATTTCAGTAAGAGGTAGTAGATGGAAAGAGTGGGTGAGAAATAGATTTAAGATGAAGGGAAGTTTGTTGCCTATGGAACAGGCATTCCAGATGGCTCAGTGAAAGTGCTTTGTTTATATTTGTTTGCATGTTGTCTCCCTCATTGGTTTGTAAATTTCTTGAGGTTAGGGCTGTCTTTTGCCTCTTTTTGTTTCCTTAGCTCTTAGCATTGTGTTTAATAAATGTTTATTTATTAATATTGAATAATTAAACTGATTAAAAAACCTGTTCAAACCCAAATTACATTAGTAAACATCTTTGGATTGTTGGAATTGTATATAAAATTATTTGGATAGTTGTACACTAAAAAACCTTCATTATTTTTTCATCATGGCATGGAAGGTAACTCTGAGTTCCAGGAAGTTATGCAAAAGAAGCAGAAGCTCTGACAAATCCTACCGAATTTTAAAGGCTTAACATAAATGCCCAATGATAAGTTATATTCTTATTATCCGAAGAGCAGCCAACAAGTTTAAAGGTTAATATGTGTGTGTCAGGTATCAAGAACTGAAGTCAGATCTTCCAGGGTCTAAGGCCCACTTTCTTTCCACTATCACACAGTACTTCATATTTTTCTATCTATCTATCATCTATCTATCTATCTATCTATCTATCTATCTATCTATCTATCTATCTCTATCTTCCTATCTATCCATCTATCTAATCTATATATCTATAGGCATAGATATATTTGTATGTATATGTGCATACATGTATGTATACATGTGGACATGAATATGTGAGTATTTATACATATATGTATGTGTATATGCATGTGTGTATAATTGAATTAAACACTAGTAACTGTCATTTATATAGTAGTCTGTGTAATTATATAATTTGATTTAATAATCCCAATAATCTTCTCAGGTACATAATGTAATTTTCCTAAAGCAATGGTTCGAATATGAATATGATTTCCCTGGTCAATAAATTCTACTGTCTCCTTATTACCTCTGGGATCAAATATAAATGCCTCTATTTGACAGTTAAATCTCTTTACAACTTGGCCATTTTCTTCTTTTCCAGTCTTTGTGTAAATCTATACAAATCTACCCTCCCCTCCATTAACTGAATGATCCAGTCATATATTCCCATGATTGAACACATCTCTATACTTCTGCAGTGGCTATTACTCAAGACCAGGATGCACTCCCTCCTTATCTCTACCTTCTGGAATCTTTGACAATCTTTGATACTCAGTTTAAATACTGCACCTATGCCAGCTGTGAGCACCCTCCCACTCACATTCATATATGTATGTATAATTGCCCATTAGAATTTAATCTCCTTGAGGGCCAGAACTGTTTATTTCTGTCATTTGTGTTGGTAAGCAAAGTGGGCTCTTAGCACTCAGTTCAACCAAGTGCCCTTGAAGAGTTGGGCTTTTGTTTCCTTTGATTAATTCAGTGTATTTCATTGTCTTACTAGGTGCTAAGCCCTAGGCCCAAACCCCAATTAGATGCTAAGCTGATGTGAGCGTGAAGCTCCCAGGGTCCTAAGGAGGGGCTAAAACCAGAGCCAATCACAGGAGTTTAAGTTCTGGTGGCTCAGATGACGCTTGATGATGTCTGAAACTGTATAAGAGGAGAGAACACAGCTTGGAGATTGAGACTTGTTGGAAACAGCAACAGTGACAGCTACAGCTGAAGCTGAAACCAAAGCCAAGGGCTTGAGGCCAGTGGGTAATCTTCTTACTGGAGGGGGGAAGCACGAATATGATTTGGTTTAATGTCATCATGTTTTTCTGTAACCTTCTGATTACTCTTGTGAGGCAGATTTATTGGGCTTGGAAGCTTTTGGTCAGGATATTGAATTGGGGACACTGATTCATGGGTCTGCTTCTTTGGAGCTTGAATAAATGCTTTAATTCTTCTGCCTTCTACTGAGAGAATTCCTTATATCCTGTGGTTCTGAACCATTCAGGCATATATATGATTTTCTTTGAAATCATAAATTCTGCCTTCATAATATATCATACCCCTAGACTTTATTGCAGTGCCTGGGCATGAAGTAAGTCCCTGATAACTGCTTATTAATTGATTGATACTAAAAATATTAGATATTTCATTTTATTAAGGACTAAATTGAGGTTCAGAGAGTTTATAGTTGGCCATGGTTGTATATGCAATAATTGAAATGAGTTGAAACCCAGATCAATCCTGATTCTGAAGCTAGGGCTGTTTTCATTCTGTATCATGCTGCCTCATAAAGAAATGAAAGCCACAAAGAGCACTAAAATGAGCATTTCATATAATTACATTTCCACTAATGTTTTTCTCTGTGCTCCCCCAAGCAACAAAAATGAAAACAAAAGTGTTTGTCTTATCCCTAACTATCCCTTATCCCTAACTATCATCTCTGCAATAGCTTGAAAATTTGCCAAAATTTATGTATTTAAGGAGGTGTTAAAATGTATCATCTGAAATAATAAGGAAACTGAGGACAAAGTTACTGACTATGATTTATTTTGCAAAGCTAGCATTTGCATATCAAATCAGGTCACCTGACTCCTCAAAGGTCAGAGACTCTGAGTTATTTACAGAGCTGAATTTTATAACAAAAAGAGGAATTTTTAAAAATTACAGAAACTTGTTTTGAACACAATTCAATTGGACAAGGCAGGCACCTGACTAGGTAATGTCTCCCAGGATTTCTTAATCCTACCAGAAAGTCTTTTCCTTACAGGTGGTGCCTTTTGTAAACAGAAATCATACTGGGAAAGATGAACTTGTAGTTATTAGTTAGTTATTCTCTGCCTCATTTAATCCCCTCCCACTTCCTTAGAAGATTCCATTACTCAATTTAGACTATAGCTCAAGAAAAAGAGGGAGATTATCCACTAAGACTGAAAAAAAGGAACTTAACCTCTAGACTTTCTCCAGTTGCCAGAAAGGGGAATTTATCTTCTGCTCAACCCCTATTTCTGCTAGGAAAGGGAACTTAGCTTTGGTCAATCCCCCTTTCTGCTAGAAAGGGAAATTAAGCCTTTTTAAAACAGAGCTTATGATTATTTTCTTCTTCCAAATTATCTGCTACTAAATGATAAAATCTTAGCCATCTATGGGTTCACTAAATCTACAGGTAACCCAGATTGAAGAGATCATCTATCTTAGTCTGGCTTAGCTGTTAGGGCTAGCTTTTCCTAAAGAAAGGAGTTTAATCCTATAATCAAACTAGAAATAAATGCTAATTTATTTCCTTTTCAGACCTTGTTAGGAATTTATCCTAGAGCTCTAAAATTCATTCTGACCCTTCAATTCTAGACCATAAGCCATAATGAATCAAGGACTTATTTGCTTAATGAAATGTATTAAACCTTCTAGTTGGGGAACAATTACCAATGGTTCCTTCCAAGAAGAGCTAAAATCCCAGAGGAGGTAAGAATCTTCCTGAGTCTTTGTCAGTATTTCTAACCAGGTTTCAAGACTCCTTGTTCCAGGAGATAACATTCATTTCACATAAATCTGCATGTCTTCTGTCGTTAATAGGTGATATTTTCTCCATTTCATTTGGAGTGAACTCTCTGAAAAAGCCACTATCAGAAATTGTAATAAGGGAAGCTTAGAATAAGAGGCTTGTACACTAGATCATACATAGCATTAAATAGAGCATAAGGGATCATGCTAAGGATTGCTACTATTGACTTTGTCAAAGTTACTTCCCCTCTAGGACATTGTTAGTGAAAAGCCTACATGTTAGGAGATTTAATGGTAAGTGTCTGACCAATTTGTCCTCTTTCTGAAACCACAGTCATGAGCTCCTAGGGCCCTGGGAAACATGGCCTCTCCACCCTATACCTTCTTCAGTAGCTCTTAACATGGACTGGTTAAGAGTCACAGTACAATGGAAGAAAGTGCACAGAAAATGATTGTCAAGGTGGAGCCATTCTTTTATGTCTTAAGAACCTCTCATTGAAGAGAGAACCACAGTTCCATTGACATCATTACTTTGTGACCTTGAGTAGTTATTGAATATGTTTGTAAAATACTTCTTTAATTGCTTTAAAAAATAGGAATCATGGAAACTTATTGAGTCTAGCCCCATTTAAAGGTCAGTAAGATCTCAGTTAATTTTAGAAACATGAACAGGTCCTGGAAAAGAACAAGGACAGGTCAAAGACTATGAGGAAGAACTGGCATTTATGTTTTTCCTCTGAATCCTTATCCCTCAATGTTGCTAGACACTGGGCTCTCTGCCCCAAGAGCAGAGTCATCACTAGCAAAATTAAATAAAAATAGAGCAAAGCTCATTCTGTTAGTTAAGTTTTAATGCCCCATATCCCTGGGAGTCTGTGGACATCACTGGATATCCAGAGGCACCAGAAACACATGCGAAAGACCCTGAAGAACCATGGAATGAGACTGCTACTCTGTATGCAACTCTTCTGGATAAGAGGACTGAGAAAAACTTTTTCTAATGTGCTGCTTTGTTCCATCCCTACAGAGCCAAGAAAATGGACACAGGAAATAATTCCAGAGTGACCGAATTTATCCTTGCAGGACTAACAGATTGGCCAGTGCTCCAGGTTCCCCTTTTATTACTACTCTTGAGCATCTATGTGGTCACCGTTGTGGGAAACCTGAGCATGATAACACTGATTGGCATTTCTTCTCACCTCCACACTCCCATGTACTATTTACTCAGCAGCTTGTCTTTCATTGATCTCTGTCATTCTACTGTGATCATCCCCAAAATGTTGGTGAATTTTGTGTCAGAGAAGAATATCATCTCCTACAATGAGTGCATGACTCAGCTCTATTTCTTCCTCATTTTTGTAATTGCTGAATGTCATATGTTGGCAGCTATGGCATATGACCATTATGTTGCCATTTGTAGGCCTCTGCTATATAATGTCATTATGTCCCCTCAGGTCTGCATTTGTTTGGTTGGTGGTGTATACATGATGGGCTTAGTTGGTGCCACAGCTCACACAGGCTGCATGCTTAGAGTGCTATTCTGTAAGGACAATGTCATCAACCATTACTTCTGTGATCTCAATCCTCTCCTAGAGCTCTCTTGCTCCAGTACATACGTTAATGAAGTGATGGTTGTTTGCCTCAGCGCATTTAATATCCTCATGCCAACTCTGACAATTCTTAGCTCTTACATCTTCATTATTGCCAGCATTCTCCGTATTCGCTCCACTGAAGGAAGGTCTAAGGCTTTCAGCACCTGCAGCTCCCACATGGCAGCAGTTGGTTTCTTCTTTGGTTCTGGTTCATTCATGTACCTACAACCCTCTTCAATCAGCTCCATGGAACAAGGGAAAGTGTCCTCTGTATTTTACTCTATCCTTGTCCCCATGTTGAACCCTTTGATCTACAGCCTGAGGAACAAGGATGTGAAAGTTGCCATGAAGAAATCTATGGAGAGGAGAATATTCCAGTGAAGAAAAAGAAGTATCAGTGATGAATGTGGATGCTGTTCTAGATAATGTAGATATTTTGTGAGATCAAGTATATTTCTTTGTCAGATGTTGGAATTCATTGGTATGCACATTTCTCTTATACCTTTTTCTATTATCTTTTCATACTCTAGGGTCCTTTTTCCTTCATTTTTTATTATAATGACTATCTTAGAGGAATCACAATGATCAATTCAAATAATATCTCATAGTTTATATGGGCTATTACATGTTTTAGAAGTAAGAATGACATTGACTGCCATACCACATGTAAGATTTGCACTCAAGAGCCTCATCTGCAAATAATTTGCCTTAATCATGGGAAGGGAATCCTTACATATTTGTACTATCTCTGCTCCCTTTCTAACTTCATCTGTCTTCCATTAGGTTATCTTTATCAATATAAAATTGATTTTTCAATATGTACTTGGTCCACTCACTGAATTAATTGGATATTGTTTTATGTCCTAGACCACCTTTTTCCTATCATTCTGACTAGACACTTTAGTCTCCTAAGGAAATTTGTCACATTTACTGAATATTGAGTCCCTCCACCCTGAATGAGGTTTTTGTTCTCACTCATGTAGACCAAAGTTGCTCTCTGATTTTTGTTGCTGTTCAGTGACTTTTCAGTCATGTCCAACTATTTGTGATCTCATTTGGAGTTTTCTTGGCAAAGA
>JAQQSZ010019343.1:0-10386 GCA_028646595.1 Phalanger gymnotis
CTAAGGAACACAGGGTGAATAAAGGAGAAAAGTCGAGTTTTTGCCTTCATTTGTACTCTGGGCATATTGATCTGGATAAATCTGTGCAATTAATTGGCCCTGCACCAGGCACTGTATCTCTTTCAGACTGAGTTTTCCTCTTCTGTAAAATGGCAAGAACAAAAGCACCTACCTCATGGGATTGTTGGAAAGGAAAAATAGGGAAATTTACAGATTGTTACCATATGTGTATATATTATATCTCATATATAAATTGCCATATAGGTGTGTCAGTGTGTGAGTACTGTATATACATACATATGAGAGTACTGTATAAATATAGGACTATTGTATATCGACATATGAATTATACATAAACACGTGTACGTATATGTGTATATATATGTGTATAAATATATATATATATATGTAAACTTTGTAAACCTTAAACCACAATAATGATTTGAATTATTATTAGTGTTATGATATACATGGGCAGAGGACATTGAACTGCTGATATGGCCTCAGATCCAGTGATATCTCAAGCTCTTACAAACAAACCAACAAACAAACCCAAATCTCTGTTATTGAAGTTCTGACACTGAGAATCACTTGCTATATAGCAGAGGCATTGAACTCTGCTC
This sequence comes from Phalanger gymnotis, assembly GCA_028646595.1. Classification (NCBI taxonomy): domain Eukaryota; kingdom Metazoa; phylum Chordata; class Mammalia; order Diprotodontia; family Phalangeridae; genus Phalanger; species Phalanger gymnotis. The sequence goes on from JAQQSZ010019343.1 coordinate 624, forward strand.
AGACTCTTGTTTTACTTCAGCCTCCCCCATTGAGGACTTTCCGGAGAGTGGCATAAGGACAGTCCCATCAAGGACTTTCTGGAGAATGGCCTAAGGACAGTCACACCAAGGACTTTCTGGAGAATGGCATAAGGACAGTTTCCTAACAGAAACAGACCACATTAGAGAAACCAACAATTTGTCTAATGGGCATAGAGACTAGCTCACCCATGATGTTTATTGTGTTCCTAGGAAATAGCCTCGGGAAATACATTGAACAAGTATTATTACCCTTATGTTGCAAATGAGGAAATCCAGAACCAGAAAGATAACACACATTTGTCCCATAGCTCATACCTCTGCAAAATCTTGAAGCTAGGTTTCTTGTGCTTTGTTATCCCCATTTTTCAGTGCAAGATATCAGCATCTTACTACCTAATGACCAAAGCTTACTGGCTGCCTATTTTTGTGTAGTGAAGAATGTTTTTACATGTATAAACACAACAAAATTTCATTTTAAAGTGTAAAAAAACCACCATACAAGAACAGCCCAAGAGCTGCATTTGAACCAGGCACATCCTTCTCGTATATGGATGTTCCAAACCATAGACTAAAAGATACTCAATTTCACACTTCAAAAGGAAATGAACTTTCTCCATTCAAATTTCCCCTCAATCATGGCCATTTTGCCCACTCTATCTCAGAGAATTTTGCCCTCTCTGCTCTAGTATTTTCCTGTTGAATTAGATCATTGGATGAAAGGGCAGATCCAAAACAAGACCTTTCTAATGCAGTTAGGAAGTGAAAATGAATCCTTTGTCAGAGACTCCTGTTGAATACTGGGTGGGTATTCAGAGATCTATTCTTTGAGAGGTATCTTTCATGGAGTCCAAATAAAAGGATTCACTTCTGAAGGGAATGTTGTCTAAATGAGAAGAGTCTCTGATTCACCCATGACATTGTATCAAGCACAGGGCCCTTCATCAACTATGTGTTTATATGTTAACTATTAAATTAAATTCAGTGGAAACAATACAAAAGATCTTTACCAAAATCCACATAAGGCAAGAGATTGGTCCAACAACCTATCATGAAAAAGGGAAGTGAATGAAAACCATGTATTTACCAGAATATGTTGTGCATTTGAGTGGCTGGACATACAAGTTAGGCCACCAATATGGACTGGATTTCTTGCATCTCCCCTGAAGTTATATAAAAAATCTAGCCTAGAATTAAGGAAAGTAATGATCATTTGAGTGGGCCACACTGAAGAAATCCCAGAGTACCTTCAATCATTTCAACCTGCTCTCTGCAGCTGAAGACCAGCTCCTGAACCATCAACAGTATTATGCTGGTAATGCTTTATGTCTTAGTGCCATGAAACCCAAAGAGTTTGGAAGAATCAATAATCACAAAATTCAAAGGGAAATTGAAGCCCACATGAGAGAATAGGATAGAATCTGAGCAGTATACCCTGAAAGAGTACATGTCTATGGGAAAGGGAGGTGGTGCAGGAATGTGGATCAGAGGACAGCTGGAGGCCTGAGCTCTACACAGGTTTCTCTGGCATACTGAAAGAAAGAGGAGTGGGGGTTTCCTCTGTAGAAGCCTTATGGAGAAATATGGGCAATAAGTAAAAGCTGCCAAGGTGAATTTAGGCTTAAACTGAGAGGCAGGAAAAGAAAAAAAGATGTCTTCCTAGCAATTAGAGATGTGCAAAAGTACAAAGAGCTGTTTCAGGAACTTGTAGGTGGGTGGCTCTGACAAAGAATGCATTTCCATTTTTCCGAGTTGGTCTTCGAAAGTCTTTCCAGGATGGAGGTTTGGTTGTTCGCTGGCAGTAAGAGTCCATGAGGCCAATTGGTAAGACAGGGTTGGGACCTGCTCTGGAGGAAAAGATGCTAACATAGCTAAGACTGTGGAGAAAGGCAGCCTGGCCTCCTGCCTTAAGACCAAGGCTAGGAGGCAGGAGGCCCCCCATTCATGTCATGCCTCTGCCGCACACTGGCTACATAGCCTTGGCCAAGCCCTTTCACCTCACTGTGATCCAGCAACTCTAAATAATACTTGATTTTGCAGAGAGTTGGTTGATCCACATCGGTAGAGGGAAGCATCTTATTCTCAAAGGTATTATTCCAAACCAGTGAAATCTCAGTTGCATTCCTTATCTCCTCATACCTACACCTCCCTCCAATATCTCCATGCATACATATATGCATGCACATGAATGTTCACATATGTATGCACACACCATTAAAATAAGACCTGGCAACTCTTAAGTTATCAAAGTAAGCATTGTATGATCTGGTCCCTTATCATTCCCTTGCAACTCTAGCACAAAGCAAGTGGTGATATGGTTACAAGTATCAAGAGCCTTTCTGAAGGAATGCCAAAAACCTGACTGATATCGTCTCAAAGGATAGCTAAGATTATCATTCTAGATGAATTCCTGGATTACCTAAATCAAATTGAACTGAATTGAACTGTTGAGTAAATCCTTCCTGCCTTTACCATTACTGCTTATCCATGGATGGATCAGAAACTCTCCCCATGTGTTTATGAGCTTGAAGGATGTTTTCATGATATGATAGTAGTAGGACACTACATACTCTAAGGGTAGGTATGGACAAGACCCTGTTTTTCTTGTTGCAAATTTGATAAATGCCTATGTTCCATGACCATGTCAAATCAATTCAGCATATATATATATATATATATATATATATATGCATATATACATATATATATACACACACATATAAATATATATGTACACACATGCACACACACATAAATACAAATATATACATATATATGTATATATATGTATACACACACACACATATATATATATGTCAAGTGTTTCTTATGAGGCAAGGACTTTTCTAGGTTCTGGAAATAGGGTTAGCTACTTGATCTGGGATTCCATTCAGTGGAGGGAGAGTCAAGATATCTGCCTCCACATCCCTCATTCAAGGCAAAGATTTGAAATAGCTTCATGCTAAAAGAAAAGGTTCCAGATAGTTCAATTTGAATCATTTATTTACTGACCTAACCCCCGTGCTATCTCTGTCTCCATGTAATGGTCATGTATTTTAACTGTACCTCATTCCTCTAAGATCTTCATGTCCCGGAAGATAATGGTCTCTGATTCCTTATTAATTGGCCCACCATGAAGTTGTTCCCTGTACTCTGTCCTTTCAGGAGTGTGGGTGATAACACCTCTTTCTTGTTGGCTCAATGAAGCTGCTTTTCCTGAAAGAACATTTGCCCCAGAATAGCATCAAGCAAAGGAGGATGTCATTAACACTGATAGAGGAACACCGTGGTGCAAAGCAGGTGGCTGAGATGGGTTCAAGCCAACTTATGGTGCCCATATATATCATCTTTAGAAATGTTCTCTTCAAGTAGAGTTCTTCATTCACACTCGCCAATTGAGAAACCCGTAATAAAAGATAACTATCAGGCAAAACGCTGCAGTGCCATATTCCATTCTCTTTTGAGATGCAAATATATTCTACAGTACATACAAGCCCATGCTGTACTACTTTTATCAGATAATTATTCTAATCAAGCCCATTAATCTGTTCTGTTGGAAAAAAAATCGCTTATGGTAGCTTGGTGAATATTAATTTTCAAATGAATTTAAAATCTGCTGTGAATACATGCATGATGCACATAGAATGCTGGTGGTACAAAGATTTTTTTTCTGCCTTTAATTTACAATTTCCAGTATTTTAAAGGGGAAAAAAACATTCTCATACACTAAGGTTTGGTTCCTCTTCTAGTTTTATTTCTATCATAAAACTGACCTGAGCTGTTCATCCTTAATCTTTTTTTCCGTATGTTAATATTTCTAGCTATTAAATATTATATGTGTTATATATATATATATATATATATATATATATATAATATGTGGGAAAAATTAAGAAAAAGAATAAACTAAGGCTAACGTAAAAAATCTTTAATTTGCTCAAATCTTTGGGTATTAGTACCCAGTTTATTTTAGGAAACAATTCCCTGCTATAATTTCATGGAAGCAATCACAAAATTGCAGAGTTGGGAAGGACCTCCATGGATACCTTGAAATATCAGTCTGGAAAAGAATCTCCTTTATAATATCCCAATAAATCATCATCTAGTCTGTTTAATGACCCCCACAGAGGGCTAACTCTAGTATGGCTCTTGGCAAGAATTCAACATTAGGCTGGTTCGAACCGTTATGGAGTCAACACGTCTGGTTCCTTCAACTATCATCATAGGCCCTTCAACTTCCTAATGAAGCAGAGTCTCACAGTTTCTCTGGAGTGGGGGGAGGGTAGGTAAAGAGACAAAGGAGATTAAAGAGTTATTTTGGTGTATACTCAAAGCTGCCCCACAAAAAAACCCATAATTTTGTGGAAGAGTTGTTCATCTTTGTTTGATGTGTTCATGGAAAGCATGAGGAAAATCACTACCATTAAATTAAGGAGGACAAAGACAAAAATCAAAATGGCCCTTGTCAACAAGTTCACATTTGTTTGGGATATGTCAGGAGAAATTAAATAGATTTTAAGGCATAAAAATAAAAAGTAATTTCAAGAGGTCAAGGAAACTATAAACTGAAGAGAGATAATGCATCCATTCAAAACATAAATAGTAATTTCCTACTACATGCCAGGTTTTGGGGATAAAAAGACTAAACAAAATAACTTTTGCCTCAAGTGGCTTCCATTGTGTTCTGGGACTGCAGGAACACAGTCTAGTGGAGACAGTAAAACATAAATTGAACACATTTTAACTTCTGGTCAGACTCACATAGAGGAGGAGCCTTGGAGGAACCTTGGAATTCCAAGAGGCATTGATTCTGAGTAAATAATCAATGTGTGGAAGAGAGTCTTAGGCTACTACCCAGTTCAAGTGGGAAAGCAATGGGTGGGTCCCTTAAAGGAAACTGGGAAATTTGGAATGGAGATGGATCCAGTGGGGAAGAAAAAAAAAAGAAGCATTAGACACATTGAGGTATCCATCACCTCCTCTCAACTGGACTCTAACTTTCCTTATGTAACTAGGACTATTTTTAGTATTTGGTGGGGGGGGGCATCCTAGTTTATCAGTCATTCATAATGAGCTTTCAGTTCACTAAAAAACAAAAACAAGAAAATAATGTCCTTTCATTGTCAGACGGATTGTGATCTGGTCATGATATCTTCATATGGAAATGTACACTTTTTTAAAAGGATTTTAAGATTTTACAGCAGGGGCAGTCAGATGGTACAATGGATAGAGTACCAGATCCAGAGTCAGGAAGACCTGAGTTCAAATCCAGCTTCAGACACTTACTGGCTGTGTGACCCTGAGCAAGTCATTTAATTTTTCAAATTAGTTCCTTCTTTTTTAAAATTTGCTGCAGAAGGAAATGGGAGACCATTAGAAAATCTTTGCCAAGGAAACCCCAAATGGAATTTCAAAGAGTTAGACATAACAGAAATGACTGAACAACAACAAAGATTTTATATGCAGCCTCATTAAATGAAAGCTAATCATAATCTCTCTACATTTTGGGACTGAGAAAGGGTGTTTGGTTCCAAACTCTGCCATTCATGTCTCAGCAATCCTGCCCAGCTTTGTAGCATCTGTAAGTTTGCTAAGAAGGTTATCTGGGCCTTTAACCAAGACTGAGGAGAAACAGGAAACCCAAGGCATTCAACAGGACACACCTCTGTTGGGTTGGTATTAACTCATTAATGACCATTCTCTGGGTCAGATCACTTTACCAGTTCAGAATTCACTCAAATGCACTATCATCTGGCCTTCATTTTTCTGCTTTGTTCACAAAAAACATTGATTGTGGAATGATTTTTTAATCTGTTTAAATTACACACATCACAGCATTTCACTGATCTATAGTCATGAACCATGTAAAAAGCAAGTTTAGTCATACTGCCTCTGTGACCAATGCTTTCTTCTCTAAATATTTCAAAGTTATCATGATTACATGTTCTAGAATTTTGAAATACTTTCAAATTCAGCTCATTAACTCATCTGTGCAGACTCTATCCGATTCCATTTTTTAATAATCTTGACAGCATTTGCATTTTTCCAATTCCATAGTCCTTCTTCCACTTTCTGTGACCTTTCAATAATCTCCATGTCTTTCATTACTTTGTGTGGTGGTTGGTTTAGACCTTTCATCAAAGGCAACTAAGTTTTTTTTCTTTTTCTCTCTCTGTCTCCTTTTCTTAGGTCTTAACTGCTCATTAGCCATCTGTCATCCCTTCCTTCCACTTCCCAAAGCATTCAGGGCAGAGAAAAGTTAAGCACAGTTACAGGTGAGCAACTATACCTTATCTTCATCAGCTGTTATCATTTCATGCAATTCAATTAAATAAGCATTTATTAAGCACCAACAGTAAGCGAGGGACTGGGAATCAAAAGGGAAAAAATCAAACACATTCCTTGTTTTTAGAAATGTGCATTCTCTTATTGAAATGACATAGTCTTGTCTCAGTACCTGCATTCAATGAGATGCGGTAAATTCCTCTTGTGCCATTCATCTGCTTGGTCAGTTAAAGAGAAGGTAGATGCTGGAAGGGACTCAGGACTGAGAAATGGTAAGGCATGGATGTCAGTAGGACCTATGGGCCAAGGGGCCAAAGGTGGAGAGGAACAAGGAGCTAAATTCATTCATTTCAGAGTCAATCGATTAAAGGAGGGAGGTCAGAGCAGACATGATGGAGCAGGGGATACAAAGGAAGAAGGAGCTGGAGTTTATGAGAAGTCATCTTTTTTAGGGAGAATGAATACAATGGGATAATAAAAATACAAGATACTGTGATCAGAGAAAGGGATTCCAAAAAGTCAAAATAAAGGAAGTGGCAAAGTTATAGTTTATGGTAAAGTCTACTACACAACCATCACAACATTGGCTGGTTGAAGTAAAGATGTTGGGATTGATTTTTGAGAAACTAGGCTATCAAGGTGGTAACTAGGCTAAATGAGAAAATTGAAGATCTCAAATATGAAGAAAGAGGCTAAGATGCAGAGAGAAAAGTAAAGCCTTTAGTGGAATTTCTACAGAGAAAGTGAGAATAACTTAAAAAATCAATAAATTACAGGAGCAAGGCTACTCCAGTTTTCTAAATGGATGAGGAACAGCAGGAGGAGGGAAATAAACTTAGAAGGAATTTGATTTTAGATGCAAATAAGCAAAAACATTCCAAGTACATTCACAGATAAATAGGAATGGATGGCAAAGATTTGCCAGTACTTCTAGAGAGATCTACGCTCATCACTACTGGCTGTGTAGACACTGAATGTGTACTCTAATATCTCAATATCAGATTGCTGCATCAAAACATCAAATCAGTATTGAGGAAGGTGAAGTCTAGAAAGTAGATGAACACAAATATGTATGCATAAATTTCCACTAAATGTTACCAAGTTGTGAAGGCACTCTGCAATTAATTTTTGGATTTCTTAAAGAAAGAAATTATTCTGTCCCCCCAAAATGAATGAAATTATGTGTATTAGCATGTTTTTTTTTTCAAAAGGTGGCTGAAAAACATATCATCAACCACTAAGACCTCCTTTCTTACCTCAATAATCCTTGGTATAATGGTTCACATGTTTATCAAAAGTGTACTGATTGGATATATGAGAATGCATTAGGCAAATTTAGGGAAAAAAAGCTTCGTACAACTGAGAGAAATGATTAGTAATAACCAACACCTCGGGGAGATTCAAAACTCTCCCTTCTTCTAAAAAGTTCAGTCTCTTGAAGGACATTACTGATGAGAAGAAATTAGCTCTCCTTGATCTTAGACAGAACTCATTCAATCTTACAAGGAATTTAATCTAAGGTGGGGAATCCCAATATGTTGTACTCAAGCTTGGGTGGAGATGGATTCTGTTTTTCCAGATAGCCTAAGGATGAGGGAGGTATGAGTACACAGGTATTTTTGACATGATGTCACTCTCAGCCCCTCATTGGAGACCCAAGGGTAACCAAGAGGTGAGCCCAACCATGATTGCCTTTGGTCTAAGAGAGACTGTCAAATGACTATCCTTTTATAAATAACCTGCTGGCCTTAGTATCAAAATGATTAAATTACCCAGAAACTATGTCTCTCAAATCTTTTTTTAACCGTTTATTTTTTTCATTTTGTTATTTATTTAATATGTTCAGCATTGATTTCCACAAGATTTTGAATTAAAAAAAATTTCTCCACATTTTTACCCTCCCCCTTACTCCAAGATGGCATATATTCTGATTGCCCTGTTCCCCAGTCAGCCCTCCCTTCTGGCACCACACACCATGCCTCCCATTTTCCCTTACTTTCTTGTAGGGCAAGATAGAAAGGTATCATGATTCATCTTTCCATATATGAACATAAACAAAACAAGATAGATTTCTATGCCCCATTGCCTGTATATCTTATTTCCCAGTTGCATGCAAAAGCAACTTTTTTGAACATCTGTTTTTAAAAATTTTAGTTCAAAATTCTGTTCTCTCTTCCTTCCCCACCTGCCATCCCTAAGAAAGGAAGCAATTCAACATAGGCCACACTTATATCATTATGCAAAACCATTCCACAGTACTCATGTTGTAAAAGAATAACTATATTTTGCTCTCTCCTATCCTGTCCCCCTTTATTCAGTTTTCTCCCTTGACCCTGTCCCTTTTTGAAAGTGTTTGCTTTTGATTACCTCCTCCCCCTATCTGCCATCCCTTCTATCATCCCCCCTTTTTATCCTTTTCCCCTTACTTTGACATGGAGTAAGATATCCAATTGAAGGTGTATGTTATTCCCTCCTCGAATCAAATCCTATGAGAGCAAGATTTGCTCATTCCCCCTCACCTGTCCCCTCTTCTTTTCCAAAGAACTGCTTTTTCTTCCACTGTGCAAAATAATTTACCCCATTCTATCTATCCCTTTCTCCCTCTCTCAATATATTCCTCTCTCATCTCTTAATTTGATTATTTGATTTTATTCTTTTACATATCATCTCTTCATCTTCAACTCACCTTGTGGCCTCTCTCTCTCAGATATATATGTATATATATATATATATATATATATATATATATATATATATATATATATATATGTATGTATGTATGTATATTACCTTCGGCTACCCTAATACTGAGATCTGATGAAATATACACATCATCTTTCCATGTAGGAATGTAAACAAAGTAGTTAAACTTTGAAAAATCTCTTGCGATTTCTCTTAGTTCTTTACCTTTTCATGCTTCTCTTGATTCTTGTGTTTGAAAGTCAAATTTTCTATTCAGTTCCAGTCTTCTCACTGAGAAAGCTTGAAAGTCCTCTATTTTATTGAAAATCCATATTTTGCCTTGGAGTGTGATACTCAGTTTTGCTGGGTAGGTGATTCTTGGTTTTAATCCTAGCTCCATTGACCTCCAGAATATCACATTCCAAGCCCTTCAATCCCTTAATGTAGAAGCTGCTAGATCTTATGTTATCCTGATTGTGTTTCCACAATATTTAATTTTTTTTTTTCTTTCTAGCTGCTTGCAGTGTATTCTCCTTGATCTGGGAACTCTGGAATTTTGTGACAATATTCGTAGGAGTTTTCTTTTAGGGATCTTTTTTCAGGAGGCTATTGGGGGACTCTTTCAATTTTTATTTTTACCCTCTGGCTCTAGAATATCAGGGCAGTTCTCCTTGATAATTTCTCAAAGGATGATATCTAGGCTCTTTTTTTGATCATGGCTTTCAGGTAGTCCAATAATTTTTAAATTATCTCTCCTGGATCTGTTTTCCAGGTCAAT